>DWUN01002723.1:0-13263 GCA_018249975.1 Passova gellias
ACCCCCACATTTCACCAGTCACGTTAAGTCCCACAATGGAATAGGTGGTGAGCCTATTGCCATACACCGGACACACAATAGATTTAAAATAGATTTTTATAAACAAAGATCATATTCTACACTGAAACGAAGCAAAGGTGAGTCGTTAGTATGAAATATTACAATAGGGTATAATGTCGCACAATGATGCGGGTCGCCTAATATTATCAGTGCAAATTGATATGATAGCGTGACAAAATCACATTCATTTTCCGCTAGAGAATCCCGATTAAATGGCGCCTTAAATTCTTGTTAGGCATGTATTTTTCAAATTTCAAACTACTTTTCAAAAATACTTATCAAAAAAAATACTCGAATGTACTTAAGGTATACCATGGAAATTGTATTATAATTTTATAGCTATCAATCTCCATATCTCGTAAAGCTGTACTGTATATTTCTGCTCGTACATTTGTAAATTATATTGCTATCGATTTGTTAGCGACATAATTGAGCATTATGGCAAGCATTAATATTCATGAATATCTAAGTAATTGGAAATAGGAAATCTTTTGGTTCAAACACCTCCGGGTACAGTGTTTAAATTTTCGTAGACTTTCAAGTAGATTACATTGTTTGGATAATTTGGCTTCGTAGTCTTAATTACTTTAAAATTCAGATAGGTCCAGGTCTTTGAAAGTTGTTGTGAAAGCTGTACAATGCAGCTATTTAGATCGTATTTTCCTATAAGCTGGTCGAGTGACAGAAATATCAGATTTATAGATAATTTCAAAAAAATGTTGAGTTATTTATGTAGTACCTACTACTGTTGGTTTGGCTATCAAACAGCCACATGCGGCAATATCATCTTGGTTAACATTTATATTGATGTCGTGGGAACTATTTTTCGTGCCTATACTGTTTCCATTTTCATTGTAACAGGAAAACAAGCGAATATAAAATATTACACAATTTCATACACAACAGTATATCCAGAACCGAATGACAAGCACTTCGGTATGGCTTTGGTTTTTTAATGCCACGCGCCGCCAAAAAAGTTCTTGTGTGTATGAGATCACTGTAAAAACTGCTCGAATCACTGTCTAAAAAAATACCTTGCCACCGCTCTCGGATAATCCGTAATCCTTAGAGGATCCTTGCCAAATATGACTTGGTTACAGACAAACAATGTTACCGCTAAATAATACTTTTAGGAACGATCCACATTTATACCTACAAACATAAAAGCACACACTACATACATACACGTCATCAACAGCAAGCGAAAGAGGGTGAAATGTAACTCAAATAATATATAATCAAGCCACACACGATAGACAAATATTGTGAAAGGACAGGCTTTAATGCGACATTTTCGGTAATGGTTTCCGATTGCTCCTAACCGTGACACTCCGCGGCTATACAATTACATACCAACTGCTATATAATTACTGTTAGTATTATTTCTATCAGTAGAAGTTTGTGAGCTGACAACTGTGCCCAAATGTCCATTGTGATTGATTATTGATTGATTAGCCTAGTATAAATAAAATTGGCCAGCTTGGTACCTACAATATCGTCCTAAAACCTCATTATGAAAGAAGGCCGAGTACAGTAGAGAACACAGAAAGGGTTAAAACGATTGTTGTTATGTTTCTGAGAACTTTCTTGTACAATTATTATGTGTAAAAGAACATTATATAATTTTTTTTGTGATTTGAGTAGTTACTATATAATAATTTGAGTAAATCGTAATGATATCCAAAGCACTTAGATTCATTGAATGAGCTAATTAATTACAATACCATACCAGTAGTTCTAAAGGTTTAAAGTACCTACAATCAATATTGATTTTAATGCTAATGTAATCGCTAATGTCCTTTCAATTTTTACAAGATTGTAACCAAGACATTCGTTATTTTTTAAGGTATAAAATTGTTAGATTATAGAAATGGAACGTTATAATAAAATATGTGAATCATGTCCAGAATGAATAACCAATTGGATTATTTTAACGGTATTAATTCCCCATGAAATCCTCTTATTAACGGTGTTACGGGAAAGGATTTATTCACGTCGATACGACACTGAATGGGCCGAAAAGTCACACATTATTTGGTTCCACATTTTACTCGTTAAAGTATTTAAATTTCAATGAACTCTGTATTTATTATCAATGCCATATTTTCTACAATATACGATTACATGCAATCACATAGCTTCACTAAGCTTTGTTAGGTGTTATATATAAATTTTGGTCATTTGTGATTCGTGAGTTTCGTAATACCATATGAAATTAATAACTAACAGTGATTATTAATTGTTATATTATATTGAGAAATTTGGCACTCGGTACCTTCTGCCAACCCCGTCAGGGACCTGGCGTGATGTTATGTATGTATGATTATTAATTAAATTCAAATCAAAATTTAAGATTTGAAAATACTGCTTGTAAAACATCGCAAGAGCGGTTACAGTATTGTGTAGTAATAGGTTGTTTATCTGGGTGTCTGGACTCAATAATACAATTAAGTTGCGATGTAAAAATTATAACTATGTTAATAAAATTGTCATGGTTTTTTTGTATTCTAACGGCCCGAGCGTAGCGTGAGTGTCCGTATGATTCGTTTTTACGGCATCTGTCCCAAGAGCAATTCCATTTGGGCTATGACGGGCAAAAATACGCGCGTGCTTCTAATACCTAATGGACCGCGGTGTTATCTTCGTATGAAGAATTTTTATCTTTGATAAATTTCTCCAATTTATTTTAAAGGAATTTAAAAGTAACAACAACATCATAACATTACTCCAGGTCCCTAGCGGGGTAGGCAGAAAGCACCGAGTGCCAAATATCTCTGTCCTTGCAAACCTGACGCGCTTCCTCTACAATCATCACTCTCTTCATGCATACACGCCGGAAAATAAACATAATTTAAAAAATGTGTTAAAAGTAAGGAATATAAATTACGCAGACATAGGCTTAAACATAAGGGCCGAAGAAAAAACACGACTTAGAGAACTTCATAGAATACTCTGATTTGAACCGCAGTCCCGGAGAAAAATATTGAAATCCATATAACCATTTTATGCACAAAAAAAACATTTACAATAAGTTGATGCGGTAAAGACGATTGCATTGAAACATTTGGTATATTGTTGATGTTAACAATAATTATTAAAGCTTGAGTTTGTCTACTTGTTGACAAAGGCGTCCCAAAATAAGCGCCAATTTGTCCTAACCTCAGTTCACTGCATCCAGTTTCTGTCGAAGAGTATCCTACACTACGATCGGCAAGTTGTAAGCTCCACTTATTTCGTTTACACCGACGCTTATCGTTCTTCTCGTTTATGCGCACTTACAAACATAAAAATATCTCTACGTATTATCTCTTCAAAGCGCTATTTGTTAGACATGTCAGGTAAGTAATTGTAATCGAGCAGACATCTACGAAACACATTCAAGTGAAGCATCATTATTGTGTAACTGTTACTCAAGTTTGTTGGATTTCAAAATGGTTTTCTTGGCAGCCTGCTTCATGGATTTGCATAAGCTTTTGAATCAATACGTCAGTGCTGTACTTTAGATGCATAGCTAATAAGCTAAATCGGTATGCATTACTAATGGAACTTACGTGCGTTGGAAATGTACCAATACGTGCTTAACAAGCAGTATTACCTATTCGCAAAGCTAATTAATGTTTCAATCTGAAACATGAAGAGTGATACATTAAGGTGTTAAACGAGTTTAATTTTAAATTGTTTATTTTCTTATTGTTATACTCAGTGATCGAATATAGGTATTAGGTTAAATATTTGTCGTTAATGACTTTAAACATCCATATTAATATTATAAATGCGAAAGTAGCTCTGTCTGTCTGTCTGTTTGTGACGTGCTCACGGCCAAACCGCTGAACCGATTGTAATGAAATTTCATATACCGATACTCGAGGGTCTTGGGATGAACATAGGCTACTTTTTCTCGCATTATTTTAGTTTTTCAAGGAACTTCATTGTTTTACGAAAAGGTGGGCGGGGTCGTCATTTACGCGGGAATAACTTTGTGATACACTGAATTCCAGGCGTGCGAAGCCACGGGCAAAGCTAGTAAGTTTATAAAATAATTGCAGAAGTTATGCATTTTATATTTAACGGATACCATCTAACTCCTACGGCAAGCTGCGATAGGGAGCTTTGTAGCAAACATATTAACGTTAGACTACACTTTTCAACCTTAATCGTACAATTCAATTTCCGACAATTTCAATCGTACAATCGTGATGATATCGCGACAATCATCATTATTCTCGGAATGCAATCTGCAAACATTCACAGGGGCGGCCATTGTCCGTAAAATGCAGCGTTTGTAACGTTTTGTAATTCAGACACTTGTTTGTCGATTTACCGAGCAATCGAATGATAAATGTATAGTGAACGCAAAGGGGATTACATACGAACTGCTTTGCTGTCAATAAACCTTTGTACGGTTTTAACGGTTTGCGATAAATTAATGAATGTATGAACAAATATATAAAAGAACTCCTTTTACTCACTTACTTTTTTGGCCTACGATTTTCAATTCAAAGACATATCCGTTATTTCTGTAGTAAATAAATCAACATTATTCACCGTAAAATACACGCGTGCAAGTTAATATCCTCGCCGTGCCCTTCCCGTCATACTGAAGTTGCCACTTTGTGTGCCGACTTGGCGAGTTCTAGATTAAATCCACTGGATATTTATACAACAGAGCATAATAACTTTTTAATGAAGCTCAGGAGTACGTCACACACAAACGGAATGTGAGACGGATCGTATGCAATAAGCTTTAAATTCTATTTTGAAGCCTCATTGATTTCAACGTTTGTTCAACGATATTCGAGTCCCGTTTTTATTGATTCATAGTCTGTCGGCTCATTTAATTTTGTACCCGTTCATTTAGAGCTGTTGCTTTGTAGTTTTGTGTTTTGTTCGTGCGAAAGATAATAAGTGAAAAAACTGAAGAGCCCGTTATAGTATTCTTGTTAGGTATGCTGCAACTCGGTTACATTTCTCTGAAAGGATATTCAAATGGAATTGCGGTAGACGTCTCTGAATTTGTTTGAATAACATTGCTTTTGTGTTAGTAAATCATTTTGTCCTTAAAGCGTCATATATTTGAGACGACACATACAGTGTTAAAAAGGCTGCACGTGGGTCCATGACATATATCTACATATGTAGATCTATCTAACTCTTTCACTCGCTATCTCTTTGAGTTTGCATCGTTATCCGTTTTGCAGCGAGTGATGAATGAAACTCCTATCGCCGGTTCGCCCACTTTTTTTTTCATATCTCCACATTTCGTAACAAAGCAGATGTTCTTTGTCCATTGTTCAGTGAGTGATAAATATCCGTACACGGTTTGGGAAAAATGAACTAAATGAGCTACAACGTACGGCTGAACTTGTGACAACATAGAAATGTGAATAGTTTCTTTTATTCAACTGCAATATTCGTAAACCTTCTTCATATTGTGTTCATTTATTTTCAATTACACCAGATGTACAGGTCTTTTACGCGCTATCCCTTTGAGATCGCTTCGTTATCCGGTATGAATGAAACCCGATCGTCGCTTAGTGCACTTTTTCTTCATTTCTCCGCGTTGTTCGTGTTCCATTGTTCATTTAGTGATAAGTGCTGCGTATTCATTTCCGAGGAAATGAGCAATGTAACCTTTAGTGACAGTTTGCGATCGTATTTACTACGCTACCAGTTGTTTCATATAATATGCTTTGAGGTGCAAGTAAATAATTGGATATTTTTTATTAAAGGTTAATCTTAGAAAAGCAGTGGTATTTGAGAATGATTTGGATGATTCGATATTATTTTCGAGGAATATCTTTAGATTTAATCCCCACTTATAAGTTCCAACAATTTCCACATTATTGGTCATAATTTATTCCATCTAGTGATTGGTAAGAACAGCATTAAAACTCCTTGTGTTATCATTGGGATCAAAGAATGCTAGCAGAGTAATCTCATAATTATGTATGCAATTTTCTCCGACTTAATTCCTATTAAATTTTCACCATAAATCGGCTAATTTACATAAAAGTTACCACAGATTATATACGTGAACCTTCTACAAGAACCAATGTACATATTTTTGGAAACCGTGGTAAAATTTGTTACGTACATAATTTAAAATAAAACGTGTAGACAAACATGACAGACCAACTTATATCCTTAATACATGACATCGCCAACACAACTACATATATAAAAACTTTTTGTTTCAGAGTAGAACTATATATTTATTTCACCTACAAGAAACGCGTTGGGTAAATAATGATAAAATTATTGTATCTGCGTCCATGAGTTTGTTTTTAAAGTCACGTAAATTTTCTTCAAAACTTATGACAGGCAACAGTCGTGCCATTCGTGAGATACGAAGTCTTCACAGATAACAGAATGATATTGCGCGTAATACTTTTGTCAACACAGTACCTGGTTCCTCATTGCTTTTTCCACTATACACATTTCCCAACAATAAATTTTACATTTTAAAAATATAATCGAGTCAACATAAAGTATAATATATTATTTTTCTTAACATATTGATATGTGTCTAATAAAATATTTTTTATGCCAAGATTATTTCTTAATGAAAAATTGCTATCGAATATTTGCATGCTACAAAGGATTCCGCTAGAAAAGTCATTATTCGTATCCGAGAGAAATAAAATTTGTCTCGTAATAATAGTTCGACTAAAGCATTGGCCTGCCTCAATGAGAAACATTTCTGTTTGTGGCCACTTTGGATCGTATCAATTTTTATTTTTATTTGGAATCAACAACGCTGAAACCATTTGCTTTAGTCTATAATTTTGTTGGCAGTATTTATTTCAATTTCATACGGAAAGTCTGGGTTAGGGAAAATTTCCTTAATAACCAATTACATAGTAAATTATGAAGTACAATACAAAATAATATATTAAATTAGCTGTTACTCGATATAATGATAAAGAAAATTCGTTTAGAGACCTAGACATCTTAGAGTGCTTTCGATAGCCTAGGCGAACCAAAATACCCATGACATTCGCTATATCACATGAATGAAATGTCATACTCTCATTACACTAGCGTTTGAGCAAAATCCATTAAAAGATGCGTGAAGGATTCGGTCAGCGGGGAACCGCGTGAATTTGTAAATAAACACTTCACTAAAATTGGCAAGATTACCTGGAGTGTTGTCTCATATATATTAATATATTAAGTATTAGAGCTACTTGTGTATAAACATACGGAAAAAGCGTATTGTATACCGAACTTCACTAGGTTCATTTTTATTGTATTTTCCATGAATGGTATAATAACTACAGTAATTGAATCGTTTATTACATGATTTGCTGCATTCCATCGTAATGATCGTACGATATGAATCGTAAAAAAAATCGTAAAAAATCATATGATGATTTTTTAGGGGTATATTCTGATTTAGGCTCCTGTATTTTAATAAGTTGAATTTGTAAATATTTTCTTAAATGTTCTTTTATGATATCCAAGTTATTTAACATTGACGAAATGGTTTATATACTTTTTTAACTATTAACCTACCACTTGCTGTACCTGTACTTACATATATTTGACGTTAAACAGCAATAAAAAGTTCTTATTTGAAAGTAGGCATAAGAAGGCCTATACCTTATTTATGTAATAAGGCCTGTTGATAAGCGTTAGGGGTTAATAATGTATTCATCGCTGATCTTTCTGCTTGATCATTTGGGATTCGAATACCTGATATAAAAACTACGTAATGCTCGGAATTCTTGGAAGCTATTTCTAGATTTTACGTACCCGTACGTAAGAAAGCAACATTTTTTCGCGTTTATTTATTACCACTCCTTGTATTTACAATTTCAGTAGTTTTCCGTATAAATGTATGCATTGAAATCTACAGTGTGAGCAAACAAATTGAACCTTTTCACGACGGACGGCAATAGCGTAGATTTGAGATACAAAGATGCCAACGAATCGTCTGATGCCTATCCCGGGTAGTGTTTTGTTCCCCACTTTCAATCTTATTTGGAAGCTTTTCGCATCTCCGGCAAATATGGCCCGCACACGAAAATTATGGCTTTGTTTTCGTCTGTTACTCGCACACAGTTCATCCTACGAATTGATTGTGACTTACACGACAAGTTCTCTTCAGTAATCTAATTTGTTGCTCTTATTTTCATTACATTTGCGAAGTACGCTTCGCTTTAATATGTAATTATTTCGCGTGAACTAAAATTATGATTGATTTTAAACGGCTGAAAAAAATAAACAGAAATAAAATTGGCATAACATGTTTCATACGTTCCTACTTTAAGCTTGTACAGTTAAGGTTAAAACCAAATCATAGTCTACGTGCTGACAGGTAAACGCCTTCAGAAATGTCGATATTGTATACTAACGAAAGGTAAAATGCTGCATACAAAATTGTATATAACATAACGCAACGTAAATGACAGTGGGGACCGATAATGTTGCTATGAAGAGGCATATGTGTCGCCATACGAATCGTGAAGATTTTCGGTAGAAGCGTATCACTGTCTCAGAGACAAAGGCTTTCGTATCAAGTTGTTCATTACGCAATGCAGCAATGTGAACACGTATCTCAAATTCTCTTTTATTTTACGTGTTTGTCTCTTTCGTTTTTCCATAAAACAAAACGAATACTAAGTGTTCAGATCGCGTGCGTAAATATTTCATTACGAGGAATCTTACTTGCGTCCAATTAAAATTACGCTTCAAAATGTTATTGTGGACTCAAGTAAATTAAGTAAAACATTTCTTATATGAATTACCATCGCACTTGTGAACCGTGATGAATATATTTTGTACAATGACAATAAATTTGCGGTAAGTGAGAACAAATTGACTTTTTCAAGTTAAGTATACTTTACGTGAACCCTACTTACAGTTTTATGAAAAATTATTCGTAAATCTCTTTTGGAATAACATTAATTTGAATTATTTTATACATATAAAACTTCAACAATGTCCTAACAATACCTATATACCATCGATCACGATTTCTAAATAAATTTACTTAATTGATATGATCTAATATTTGTTCTGCGTAGTAATTTTCAGAGGCTTTAAAAATTGTTGCTATATGATACCTCACAATTTTTTATTTCTCTTTATTTTATAGTAAATTGTTTGTACTCGAATATCAAATGTTTAATTCGGTTAACTATGCTAGGGACCTATTATAGTCCTATGTTAATTAAATCAGATTTTCATTTTAATGAAAACAATTGAGTGACAACCAGTGTTCGGTGATTTAATGACGTGTTAATGTGATAGATGATTCTAAATTTATTACTCAATTGTTTTGATTAATACGAGAATATCACATTATATTCCAACCGCCAATGCTGTAAATTTATTTTCTTTAATATCGATTGCATGTTTTATTTTTAAAATAAACTGATTTTTATTCATATACATAATGCGCAGTGCACAATTACTTGTTACGTTAATGCTGAAATCTAAACTGTGCAATAGAAACATTTGCGCGAGTCTCCTAAGTTATGTTCGCTCGCTATAAGTCTACGTATAAGCAAACAATATAATGATCACTACATAGTATAAAACAAAGTCACTTTCCGCTGTCTGTCCCTATGTATGCTTAGATCTTTTAAACTACGCAACGGATTTTGATGCGGTTTTTAATAGATAGAGTGATTCAAGAGGAAGGTTTATATGTATTATAACATCCACTGCATAGTAGAGAAATACTGTTATAATTTATATGGCAAAACAACGTTTGCCGCGTCAGCAAGTGTACAATACAATATTATGCTGTGCTAGAAATAGCAAAGTATAGAAAAGTTGTTATGGCTTAATTAATGTGAACGCAAAAAGAAAGAAAGCGCCGTTAACCGATGTCCTCATTATAACGCTTTGTAAATGTTCCGATTTCCGATAGCATGTGTTGAAATTGATTTTCCCGGTAATTTCTACTCGTAACTCATAAAAAATACACGATGCGCGGTCGTTTACTTGATTTGATGGTACACTTTTACTTGCCGATAGTTGTTTCTTTGCTAGTTTTCTTGTTATATTTAGTCATCACCTTTACTGCAGTGACAACTTGTTTTTATAAGATACAGTTCATATGAAATTTTATATAATAATTTGACACTGTAACAGTGTTATTTGACATCTCAAATTATTTTAACTTGCTTCTAAATACAAATGATATCTGAGACTACTTAACTACGAATCGATTGTATACCCCTGTAGCTAATCTAAATCTAAATATCGGTCGTAATAATTGTCGTAACCAATTAATTTATTATAACGATTACTATTGTCGTAATTAATGTGCATTATCTAAGAAACACAGAGAAATAAATCGGGGAAATCGGACATAATATGAAAACAAAGCTTCATGCTGCTTAACAAGCGAGCTTCCAGAAGATTAGGCGCACAATTATCATATCGTCTAATGTGACGCCCCTATTTCACGCAAGATCAATTTTATAGACAGCGAAGGCCGGAGGCGTGTTTGACCCAACGATTTCTTTTCTGCCACAAATCAGCGGCTTTGTATACGAAAAGGCAACATTCGTTTCCTGCTCACACTCGCTTAATTCTGTAACAAAGTGATGGTAATACATAAGCTATATAATGACTGTAAATACAATTCAGAGAAGCGTTTAAATACCTTTCAACATCTAAGTAATTTTATCTATTTTTAACTGACATTGATAAATAAAATTTGAAAATTTTTAATAGTGAGCTAATTCATTGACTTAGTTCGTTTTACCTGAATTCAAATCTGTTTTTTGTTTTTGTGTGTTGTTCTATTTGACATTTACCTAAATTATTGTGTTTACCTATATGTAACTGAATACGTCAATTGTGTGTGTGACGGACTCTTCAAAGTGTGCACCGATTATTTATTAACTAGGTATCAAAAGAAATCTCGACTCTACTATTTGCTGTAATACACATTGATGTCGGTTGTCAATGAAAACCTACGTTGGCTTGCTTGCTACGTTACCTTTGCCGTGCATATTTTTGTATGAGTCGCTATTTTTAGATACAGCTAGTGTTACTAAGCAAAAGTTCTTTTGTCGATGACGAGTACAATTTTTTCCCCTTGAGAAATAGTAGAGCAGCGAAAAGTAAAATGGTTACGCTCTATAAATGTGTTAAGCATAAAGTATTAATTACTGGCACATCATACTTCCTGTCTGTAATAAGGCTTTTGAAGTTATATTACTCTTATACAGTTAATCATAATTGACAGTGTAATTATTGTGTCTAGAAGGTTACGATTATAGGAAGAATCCTATAGAGAATCATATGTGTTGCTGAATTATTTAACATTTATAAAAAATATGTTTTACAAAATGACCCTGTTCTCTCTTATTGCTATTTATTCGTGCAACAATGCCTTTACAAAGGCACCGGTGGTCTGGCTAGTTTGCAAGCTGTCAAGCATTCAAAAGCCGTAAAACAACTATCGCCAGAAATGTTAACGATAAACGATTTGGTTATTCTGTAATCCTTGTTCAGCGTAAAGGTCAGTATATTTTCTAACTTGCTTTTTCATTTCGTCTTAAGAGAAGTAATTATTAAGAACGCCGTTTGTTTTCTATTGGTTACAAAATTGGGTCTGAAGTATTTAGAAATTATATGCTGAAATATATTTTCAAAGTTTTTTTTGTATATTTACATCGACCGAAATCAGGTAACTATTCAGTTTATGCGGATATTTTGAAGTTTTTAAATGACATACGAGAATATTCGTTAACTTTATACAATGAAATACAAAAAAAAATGCAATTTTTTTCATTTTAATTTACATACGTAAAGAATAACGTAGTACAGAGCAAAGTTAATGACTCAGTCAAAAGTCCATATACATGTCATGTGATAGCTTTTTAAGGCTTCGCACCTAATATCGTAATAAGAAGTAAAAGCAAAATGAAGAGAGTAATTTCTCCTTCACATTTGTAAAGTCTGCCAATCCGTCGTTGGCAAGCATTGTACATTGCGACTCAACCTATTTATCATAGGAGGATAGCCGTGCCCAGTTGAGCGATATAAGGATTGATAGAAATCTAAAAATTGTTACAAAAAGAAACATCGCAACAAACTGCACAAATGCCGTTCTTATATTTTCTTCGGCATCGTATTTAAGGATAAGTCCTTGTGTTATATAGATAAGCCCACTGTGTATAAAAACTGTACTCAAACATAATCCTTGGAAGTCTCATAGCGCTAGCCTTCCGACAAGCAACCTTCAAATAAAAAGCATTTCGTTTCCCTTTGTTCAACGAGACATACCAGCTTGTCCTATTGTGAACAAAGCGACTATTTCACTCGCTTTGAATTAAAATTTAATTCTAAAGTAAAAAGAAAACCGAATATCAAGTTACTATACTGGCAGGTGATAGCCTAGTGGTTTGAAATTTAGCTTGCATTACGGGGGGTCTGGGTTCGATCGTGGCACGCACCTTTGATTTATTACGTGCTTTTTATAAGTAAAATTTAAATATCACTTGCTATAACGGGGAAGGAAAATATCGTGAAACCTACACACCTTAGAGATGTTATAAATTATATAATATTTTCTGAGGTGTGTGAAGTATACCAATCCGCACTTGGCCAGCGTGGTAGATAATGGCCTAAATCTCTCGCACTATGAGAGACCCGGTCCAGCGGTGGACCAACAAAAGGGTCGAAAAAAAGGGATTACTAAACATTTTGATAATGACTTGTAAATCATAATCTCATTTATAAATGAAGGATGTCATGTTATTTTAAAGTTGTTAGGCTTTTATATCAACATCACTTAAATTAGTCATTAATAAATACCTGCGAGTATACACATAAAAAAACTAAAACTCTGACGATATAAAGAAATATTAATCGCTTGTTTCCTAACTTAAAGTCTAAGGCAAAAAAAAGATAACATCAAAACTATAAATAACTGTAAATCTATAAAATATAGTACCGATTATACACAAATGAAATGCTTTGTTGTGTTTTAGAAATAAATCGTTCTCCGTTCTCAATACGGCAAGAACTGAATTCGTCACGTTTTGGTTAATTTAGTTGGTGTTTTTCTTTTTATTTTATGGGCACAAGATAAGTAGTTATCTTTTGTTATACATTATCTTATTCGTTAGACAAGCTTTTAAGATTGAAAAACAATGACACTAGGCATTGCGTTTGCCCGTTGTAACCCCTAGTTTCTTGGTTTGTACATAAATAAATAAAAACATATTGTTATCA
>DWUN01002724.1:0-13262 GCA_018249975.1 Passova gellias
TTTTGCGAGCACGAACCGTACTTCCGATTTTCTAGCGTCTAAGTTAATGTAAACGTTCCGCGTTTTGTATGAAAATGTCAAGTATTCGATAGTACTTCGTGCTGCCGATTAATGTAAACATAATGTAAAGGTGTCGTATTCTCGATACCGTAACATTTACAACTCTGGTAAAGTTCGTGCTCGGGCTACAGTTCACGATTAGTAAGATGCATACCTGGACTTTCTATAACATTGGAAGACCCGTTACTTGCGTCCTCGTCCTCGTTCGAAGCCATTTTAACATTCTTCTTTCGTAGGCGGTGAAGTCGCGCGCGTTCCGCCGCCGTCATGGCTTTCTTGCTCGGCCCTTTCGTTAGAGCTTTAGCTGCATTTTTTCGCTTCCGATAGTCGCGACATATTTCCGCGTTGCTCTTCGCCTTCGAGACGGCTGGAAGGAAAATAAAAATATGATTACACGTAATCAACTTTGGAGTCATGAAGGAGGCATGGTTTGATTTATTTTATGAAAAGAATGCAGAATTAAATTCAATATTTGAAGATATCAGTAAATGTTGATGTACAAGTTATTAAGTATTTGAACGACAGAATTACCGAATAAATTATAAGTTAATTAAAATTAATTATTTACTAGTTGGACATGCGCGGTGGGTTTACCCTATTTTTCTTAATAACCATAATTTTATATTTTTGATGAGTGGGCCCATCATTAATAACAAATTTGTAATGAATATAAAAGTACTTTATTTCGGAATTATCAATTATAATTCATTTATCATTCATTCGGTAATTCTGTCGTGGATATATTTAATAACTCGTAACTCAAATAATAATTTACTTGCTGATATCTTAAAGTATTGAATTCAATTTTCTACCCAAAATATTAAATTAAATTTCAAACCATGTTTTCCAATTGAAACGTTGATTATATGTAATATTATTTTTATTTCACTTCCAGTTTCGTCGATGTCGAAGACAAACGAGGGAAATAATAGTCACATAATTTTATTCGTATCAATATCAATTATATATATATTATTTTGTATTTATACACGCATATGTGTATAAATATTTAGTATGTGAAAAGTTGAATGTTAATTGCGCGAGGCGCATACCAAAGGCCCGATCGGCAGTCATCTCTGCTACTTATATTTCGGTGTGGTTCGAGCTTTAAATAGCAATTTCAACATTGCGCGAGCATCATAAAAATTCACTCGCATCATTTTTTTTTTTCATAATACGCCAAAAATCACACCCTCAATGAACTATCGCTACCTCTAATTTCAAGTCTATTAACTTCAGATCGCGATGCATTTCAAATACTCTTACGTAGCAAGCTGGGTACGATATTGTCCTTTGCGTCCACCGCCAAGGTTACCTACGACTTCTGAGCGCGCTTCTCTCTTCCCCGCCGCAGCGTCAGCGACATGTTCATAGAATGACAAGCCAGCACACCACGACGTTTCGTTCCCAGCCATTGAGTTGACTACATTAGGAAGTGTCAGATGTTCGCCCGCTATCACAGAGCTTACATCTCGGACTGCGCCATGCGAAGCACTGCTTAGAAGCCCGAAGCATACAGTGCCGTGTCCTCTATGTAGCTACAGCGGTGGCAATTGGGGGTCTAATCATTTCGGGATATTCGGCATATTAAAGAGAATTTTGAAAAAAAATATGCTCGACATTTTCGATAAAGAGATAGGACTGCTTTTGTAAAATTCCCAATTGTTAGTACTACACCTTGTCTGCTACAGTACAATGCGTAAAAGCATTTCACTGATTTGACAAAAAAAAAAAAAAATTTTTTTTGCCCTTACACCGAGGACACTTCACATCGTGACAATTTCCCGCTGACAATATTTTCGAATAATAAAACTGTACCTAATAAACCATGTCTTCATTCTATTAACAACGAAGGATGAAACGAGTGATATGTAATTTAAAATTGAAAATAATTTTTCTGATTACAAAGTTAACTGTATTCTTTATAAACGTTTTTAAAAACACGCTGTAATTTTTTGTTAACCGCCGATTTTTTTAAACGATTTTTTTTATTTTCTGTTACGGAGTTAGGCATCTTTGTGTTTCAAGAACATTACATTGTATTAATGGAAAAAAATTAATATGTGTATATATGGGGTGTACTACACACCTCTGCCTACCCCTTCGGGGACTACAGGCGTGATGTTACGTTTTTTTTTTTAAAATGTCAAATGATAGAAAACGATTGTTGGACAATCTTGCAGCCGGTTATTAACGATGCCCCGGGAAGAGGAAGGAAGGGGCTGTAAGTATACAATAAACAAATTACTGCCACTCCGCTCATATATTCATGAGAACACACATACACAATACACGTTACACACAATAATCGTTGATTCTGCACTTTTTCACATTTTGAATAGTAGATGAAATAAAAACTCGACCATAGAATAAATGCTACGTCAACGGAGTAGTGACGAATTACTGGCTAAAGTCATATCTGGCAACACTGGGACTCGTACCAACTACACAGCGAGTAATTAGACACCCAGAATAATCAAAAATATAATTAAAATATCCAATGTTCCGTCTACGTAATATTAACTAGATTGCCATCGATCAACATCGGTCGTATCGTATACGAACAACGGAACAAAGTAATTTAAAATTTCTTTAAAATCACTCTTAATATCATATTAAGAGAACCAGTGACTGCATGACACTTTAACATTACAAAACAATGCCATTTCATAAGTGCACATTTCATTATTGCAATGAATTGCGTTATAAAATCGCAACAAGATGCAGCTATGTTGTAAAGAAACAGTCGTCGTCGACTATAAATAATTCAACAGATATACACCACACTGGAGCGACCTGGACTGTTGTCACTAATCGAAACCACTGAAATCTAGATGCGCCTTGTAACTATTTGAATATTTTTTATTTCTGTTCTTTCTACCACATAAAACTACCAATTATTCAAAATAGGAGTGAATAGGCAGTATCTGGGCAAGCCTGTTTCATCTTAGACTGCATCTCACTCACCATCAGATGAGCTGGCAGTCAAACGCAATAAAACGAAAAAAAAAACAACTTAGGATGGCCTAAATTGTTTTTTTTTTCTACTAAGACTGTGGAGTCTACCGCCCAAACGACATGTTCAACTTACTCATGAGATAACCTTAAACCACCTTAAACCTAACTTATATTACGACTGGACTACACGTTGTGTCTGCAGATATCATCACAGATATGCATAAGTGTGTCTGAATAAAAGATAGTACTCCCTATTTTTTACAAATACACATCGAAAGCGGTAATAGACAACAGCACTTAAAACTATACAATTATAATATCACCATTTTTTTTAAATATCACGATTGACTTTCATATCATAAAGCTTTAAATATCACTTTATTTAAAGCACGAAATCTATATATTAAACAATAATGTTTTTAGTTAACATTCGAACTCTTACCGGAACTATAGGAATATCGAAATTTCGATTTTGATCTGGATTTGACTAATGGTCATATTCATGTTAGGCGAAACTCCGCAGGACCAGTGCCAACGATAAAAACAAGTGTACTTAATTTCCTTATTACTGAAAAAAGATGCAAGTGGGCACGAAATTGTCTTAATCGTGCGTGTTCAAAAATACAAGTATCTTATTGTGTACAGCGAATAATTACCGTACCGTCATCATATGACGTCATAACGTCATATTCAAAATTTACAATCATATCAAAAACCAGTATGAATTCCTTTTAGAATACTGAGCTTTTAAAATTAAGACTTTAATAAGTCTTAATTTTGAAACTTATTGAAACTATAAAAAAAACGTCAAAAAATAATTAAGTATGTTATTTTAAAATTCCGTAGTATAATTGCGAATACGTAATTTTTGGTCATTTGCCAATCTTAAAAATGCTCATGGCAACATTGATAGTAGATTAAAGTCAAAATTTATTTACACTACTACTAATTTAATGTAATTGGAACTATTCTCTATTAATTATGGGGTCTACATGATCCCATCATTAAACTGGGAAAATATGTCACAATTGAGGATGTGACTATAAGTAATTTAACTAATGTATATAGGCCATTATATATACGAGAAACAATATGTACTTACACTAAAGTTGTATATTACTAGACAAAAGAATAATATTTTCCGGTCGTTACCCCTTATCGACGATTAGTTATAATTTTTTTTAAATAATAGCAATACTGGCTGCATGTTCGCATTATGCGAAGTTATGCCATAAACAAAAAAGAATGATATAAGCAACAACGAAATAGTGCATAACCTTGCTTAGGTCCATAGTAAATATTATTATAGAGAAGGCAAGAGAGAATTCATTTTATTTACATTTAAATCTTTAGGAACACGGATAGGTAGACATCAATACAGATAATAATAGAGCTGTACACATAAGTATAACAAAGTATATATATCAAAGCTAACTTCATAGTTTTTTTAATGGACGCACGTATTTAGTTTTCTTTACTAACGAAAAATTAAAATCTCAACGTCCCCCGTACAAGCTAAACGAATTATAATAAAATAAATCAGTCGAAAATTATTAATATACATATTTACAACAATTAACAGTTAATGAGACATAAATACGTCTGTCGCATTACACAGTTGCACAAGATGTGGACGTTTTCGGCGCTGTCCGATTGAACCAAACCGCATACGCAAGCCCCAATTAGGCAATCAAAAAAAAACTATCACCAAAGAACGTATCCATAGACACAGCATAATTTAGTGAGCAAAGGACGTGTCTATGGATATTGAATAATGAATCGTTTGCACAGACGTCAAAGGCTGTAGCTATGATTAATTTAATAGATTCAAGTAAAAGCTAATTTAAAGTTATTGTGATGACTGATTACAATAACGTCAACAAACTTGGTGTTGACATTTGCGCACATGACTTCCAGTTCACAGTGAAAAGTACATTCTTCACCATTCTCATATAACGTAAATGATTTCAAAAACTACACGCTCGGAAGTCTTTAATACATTTTTTGGTCAGTTACAATTCAAATCTCGTCTTAGACGTTTGAATTGCTACGTTAAGAAATACCCTTAATTACTTTACTCGCTACTAAACGCACACGGTGTAAAGATCATGAAATGTCTTTTTTATAATACATATAACAATTGTAACAACCGTTAAGATTTAATTACACCGCTCCGTTATTCAAATAAGACACTTTTTTTTTGTAAATAGACGGAAACCTCTCCTATAATATACACACTGATATTCAGCCAGAATTTCAAATTCCATTTTTTGGACAATGATATTTAATTTCTTATTATAACACAATGCCAACATTTACACAGCCTAGAACCAAACATAACCAAACACAAACTAAACGTGTAATAAGATCCAATTGAAAACTCTCAAAATATAAATATAGAACTTTAGAAAATGGTTAACAGATAAAATAACAAAGTGCCTTTGATTCCGATACTTTACAACTCCCTATGAATTGCAAAAGAAACATTAGAAATAATAACGGTAAACAATTGAAACAATGTATAAAATAAACGAGCGAATTAATCATTACCAAGTTTAAGCTAATCACAAATTACTTTGAGTTTCGATAATATATATAATGTTTATAATCAATTGACTTTAATTCCTAACACTTAGATATACGAATCCATTAATCCAAACCACTTGAAAATTCAACAAAATCATAATCCGTCAGATTATAGGATTCGTTTTGTAATTTCGCTAATTAAAGGTCAAATAGATTTTGGCCGTAATGAGGCCAAAAGTAGCGAAGCATGCGTCAGGATCGTTGGATAACTCTTGATTTATGCAATAGCCTCCTTTGCTTGTGTTTTGGAGTCTAGTGTAGCGATATTTTACATTTCAGCCGTATTTTGTTATCGTAGAATGGCTGAATCCATATATTGACCGTGTAATGCTGAAGTATGGTCCATTACATGATTCTGTTCATACGGCACTTTTTCGAGTACTCCTGGTTAATTACTGCCTTTTATAAACTTGAAATTTTGTTTTTCATCGGTACCTTCCTGTAAGCCCTGTATTATTTGCAATTTTCTTAATTCGTCCCAAACTTTCTTTTCAACTATTCTAGCCAGCTCTCGGCCAGAAGGGAGTTGTGACTTAAACCCTTGACTGCTTCTATTATCTTTACCCTTTTCTCGACTAAGACCTGTACGCGTCAATTTACTGTACGATTGTTCTATATTTGGTATTTGTTCATAGCACTGTTCCCCACCTAGATTTAGATTCTTTTTCAGTAAGCTCCTACTTCCATTCCCTTTGACTTCACTCGTAGTTGGCAATTTGATTTTGGCAGTAGGGGCACACTGCGGCATTTGAGAATCTGCAATTTCTACTTTTACAGGAGTTTTAAGCATTTGTTCAATATTTGTTTGTGCATTTGACAAGACAGTTGTCTGTGTTGTTGCAGTGTGG
Source organism: Passova gellias (assembly GCA_018249975.1). NCBI lineage: Eukaryota > Metazoa > Arthropoda > Insecta > Lepidoptera > Hesperiidae > Passova > Passova gellias. Next base: position 6,453 of record DWUN01002724.1, read on the forward strand.
TTCAAGGTCATCGACGTTTTGTTAGCTTCCTTTTCAGTTTCTTGTATCTTATGTCGTATAATTTTATATTTAAAAACATCTCTCTTCATAGGTAATTTAATATTCTTTACTTTATTACGCTTTATGTTTGCTAGAAGCTCTGTTAACGTTATACCTTTAGTTTCTGTGGTTATATTTGACCGCTGACTAAGAGGAGAACGTTTTGATTTTCCTTGAGATTCGACATCCCATATACTTTGTTTTATATTAACCCCCGTAATTGGAGAAAGCTTAATTTTTTTTGACAATGGACCCTCTTTTCCTACCTCTGAATCTATAAAATCGAGGTTCAATTCAGAAAAACTTCTTTTTATACGATTTTTTAGATTCAGCCTATTTTGTGGTTTTGTGTCATTATTGTCCACTGTTAACTTTGTCGGCACGCGCCATTGCGATTCATCTATTAATTGCTCGTGTCGAAGTGTAGAATCTTTTACTTCTAATGGCATTTTTAAGATTTCCCCTTTAGTTTCTGGCAGGTTTAGCAACGGACTTATCGACTTTGACCCGTAAACTCCTGCGAAATCTTGATTCTTTTTGCATGTACTGAACCTTCGTAAAATTTTCGGATGCATATATTGTTGGAATTCCTTGGCGGGTTCTGTTGCTAAACTTAACCGTCGTTTTAAGTGGGGGTGTTCTGAATTATTTTTTTCTATGATAAATACATTTGGCTTTCTTTGTGAGCTTTCCTGAGATTCCTGTTTCAATAACTCTTTAAATCGCCAACGTGTTTTAGCATACGTTAACAGGCCTGGAGTTAGATTTATATTTTTAGAATCAGGAACGTATTTGGCTACAAATTGAAATATTATTAATGAATGTGTATACCTATATCAGTTTTAATTTTCTTAACAAAACAAAGACACAACACCAAATGATGAATTCAGTACTTACCTAGTATAAATTATAGCTGACAACAATTTGATGGCGGCCAAAAATAAGGCCACCCTCAAAGGGTTGATTTTTTTTCATTACTTTCTTCCTCTTAAATATTCATAACACTTAAACACATTATTGGGTTTCGAAAGATGAGAAAGATCACTTATTATTTTTGATAAATAAATAAATCTGTTACGTAACACAAAATAAAAATATACACGTTATCAATTTTCTTTGGTACGGGTATAATGAATAATTTGAAATATTTCGAGGAGCTCGAGCGCGAAACATCTTGCACACTAGCTAGGACGGTATATGAAAGTATTGCTATCATTCACGCGTTAGGTATCAGCGTAATTGAAGAGGTCATTCCCCCCGCAGAAAACTACGGTACAAGTGACAAGGGTACGGTTCTAATCGAATCACTTTTGCTAAAGAAAGCATTCGAAATCATATCCAACACTAACGCAACTCATGTAATTGGATAATTGCGAGCTCGCAAACGAACAGGGACTGTAGAATGGAGAGGCTAAATGATCGCATCACAACGAAGGTTAAGATAACGAACATAAGTATGACTGATGTTACGAACTTTTCAGGAGACTAAATGAACATTTCGACTTTGGTACACAATGAGCGTGGTATGTATGAAACTCGTCTGTGTCCAAGGAAACATGGCTGCCAATTTCAAGTGAACCAAAAAGATTTTTATTAATGAAACTATACATTTGAAATAAATTAAAAATAACATAAAATACACTGCTTTAATTAGTGATCTTTTTATATATGAAAAATTATTTAATTCATTTTCTTAATCGTGATGACAAATCTTACAATTTTTTAAACAGACTAATTGTTACCGTATTGAGTTTATTCGGAATATTTCAAGGTGCCCTTATTTTTCTGCCTGTCATCTATTGAGTATGCTATGCATGCAAGTTTTATAAAAACAAAATACATACAGTTTGTAACTACATCTTTTACGGAAACATTCAGGACATTGGACTAGTGATAAATATTCAGGCAGCTAAATAAATAAGGGAATATTTCATATGAACGTATAGTACTGAACTACTTAACAACATAATGAAAGTAAATTCGAACGGACAAAACAAATGTGTTGGTACGGGATCAATGTATACACACAGTAAAATAAATTATATATATACACACAGTAAACACACAGTAAAAAACACACAACATTTAATCAAAATACACATTGAAAACATTGAATTAAAGAATAGTATGATCACTTACTTGAGCTGACGGAAGCTGTGTCGTTGTCATCTGTGTCTTTATGGTCATCGGGGTCCATTGGTTCAGTCTTTTGCCTCTTTCCATATTTCTTGTCAATAGAGGTTTTCTTCACGACGCGCGGCGGCGGCGTCTCGTCCGACACTTCGTCCACGGACGCCGAAGAGGCCATGGTGCCGGTTGACGTGGACGTTGATATCGATGTGACCATTGTTGAAGTTTCAGTGGTGGCCGCGGGAGCAACAAGTATCGTCTGCCCTTTAGAACCCACCGGACGTAAATTGGCCGCTTGTGTTGTCCCGTCTACGGTCTTTATGAACACCAGCTTCGGCGGATTGATGAACATCGACCTATGGGAAGGACACATTTATTACTTTTCAGTATAACAACTGGCCATTTAGCTAAAAAAAAATTAAACCCATACAATAGTTCTATATATATGGGCATAAAAAGATAAGTAAATATAGATATGTAGTGATAATGAAGTTACTGACAATGGTTTTTTTGTTATAATCATGATAACACCACTGACTGATTGATCACTATATTAAATTTTTTGTATTTTATAGACATGTATTGTTATGAATCATAAAAAAGGCAATGATTAAAACCATTTACCTTGCAACTGTACCCGGCGCCTGAACTGTGGGGTTGAATGTCTTAAGTAGCTTGTCATCCTTTTTTACAGCGAGCTTTGTTAACTCTTCCGACTTCTTGGAAGTTTGCTTGTTGACACTAGCAGTGGTTTGCGTGGTCTTCTCGGCCGGTGTGCAGTCCCCGCCCAGCTCGTCTGATTGCCTCCAAAGTCCTCTGATCTTAAGAATCTCGCCCGCTTTAAGTACTATGTCTAGAATTTCATTTGAAACCGTTGTTTCTCCTGCAATTTGTTATGTTGAATTAGGCTTGTTTCAATAAATATATTACTCTGATTTATTAGTTATTATGTTGCATTCGATGCGAAGATTGCACGGTGAAGGAAGTCATTGTGAAGAAATCTGCACATCTTAAGGATGTTATAAAGTGTGTAATAATTTCTGAGGTAGTGGAGTCTACCAATCCGCACTTGGACAACGTGGTACACCACGACTTAAATTCCTCTCATTACGAAAGGAGACCCGGTCCAGCGGTGGATCAATAATAAGGGTGAAAAATAATCAATAATAAGATAGTTATTATAGTAATAAGTTAGTTACTAACAATAGTTTGAGCATAAACAATCTGTACAGGTTGATATATCCCGCGTTGTAAGGCTCCGGCATATTCATCAAATGATAAAATACCTACTATGTATTAATAATTTTACTACTAGTTATGACAGTTACATGTTGCAAGTTACTTACTAGTAATAAGTTAGTTACCAGTAATTAGTTAGGTGGGTAACAGGTTAGATTGTAGTAAAATGTTTTATAAACACAAACAAATAGGTATTCGATAACAATTGTGGTCAAATTTTGACCGGCAGCCGTAATCAGGTTTCATAATTAGGATTTCATCGGTTGAAACTGAGTTGAATTCAAAATGCAATTCCATTACTATTTCTAAAGGTTGTTCTGATCATCAAAAAAACTAGTTGACTAATACACCTAAATGTGACACCATGAACTGGCCTATGACTAACGTTAAAAATAAAACTGATCAGTTAATTACCAAAGAACCGTCAAAGCTTACCTTTGTACATGTACTCCACGAGGATTTTCAGGGCTTTGGTGGATATCTCCGCCGGCAGCACCACGTAGATCATGCCGCCCATGCGGGTGACGGTGCGCTGGCCCTCGAACAGCGAGTTCAGGTACACGCTGCACGAGCTCAGGATGAACTTGTGCGCGGGGATCTGCGAGCCGTCCAGCGTGCACAGCACCACGTCCGTGAACCGCTCCGAGCGCAGCAGCGACGCCACCGAGCCGTTCAGGTGCGAACTGTGCGAGTGCCATTTCAACTGGTACGTGTCCGTCGAAGTCATGTTCGCGCTACACCGTCGCTACCGGTCCCACCATCTGCGCGCAATCACATATTTAACGCACAAAATTCACACACTGTTTACATTCGGAGATAACCACAACAAAACTTCAAACTTATGCTAATCGTATCACCGCTACTAACAACAACCCTTTGTACCTGACCATAGACAGTCGACTCGATTGTTACTCACGATGTTAAAGAATTAAAGTAGCGACACTATCAATGAATCGAACGAGTGTCGAATCTAGCGACTAGAAGTATGAGAGTCGAGTGAGTTTGCGAACAATGGTAGCGACATTCACACAGTCGCAGCCGCACCAACACAAACGCGTTTGAATTATATTCACTAAGGGAAAAAAAAACACATTTATTAGTGGTCAGGTTCTTGTGTCTAATTAAAAAGTTTTTAATGCATACGTAAAAAATATTTTTATTGAAGAAATAAAACGATAAAGGGATGTATCTTTATATATATATAGAAAGATATATTACCTACCTTAGAAAACCCGGAATAGAAGCAATCGATCGGCAAGGAAATTCGCAAGAGCCATACTATGCATCAAGAACCAAAATTTACAAGAAATAAACGCTGAAAACGGCGCCGGAACACAATATGGTACGCGCAACCACCGCGTGCGACCCTCGGATCTGGTGTGCGGCGGCTGCGGCTCCTAAAATCGATGGCTGTCGTATTGATTTAACGCGAAAAGCGGGGTTGCGCGTTTATCTCATCGATCCATGGGTGGCGTGGAGTCGCGTGGCACGCGGCGCGGCGTCGGTGCGCCACGCCTGCGCACGCAGCGGCGCGGACCAGTGGCGAGGGGCGCCGCCGCCGACTCCCGCCTGCCGCCTGCCGCAGTGCCATGCGCCACCCTGTTCACGCGCAAATTGCTTTTATTCCACACCTATAGCTACACCGCTCACAACCCTACACCCTTGCATGCAGCTTAAATCGAAACCAACAATAAGCAATACCACAATAAATCAATTCACTCATATATTCTAATTAGAGAATTTTCTCAATACTGACCATAGGTTTACCAAAACACCTTTATTACTTACATCAAAAAAAGGTTAATGATAAAATGACAATTCCAAAATTATAAAAGGTCTAAGCAATTGATCCAATCTTGCGCAAGTTGAAACCTGATAAGAAAAAATTTTACTAAAAAACGTAAAAGATATAAACACAATCATCTGCGCTAGAGATATTTCATTCTCTCGAAATTTCTGGACCCTTTTTATATGTATAATGATAGTAATAAAAATGAATATAGTTGGATATGTCGCAGAACGTGCGACGCACTCGGTTGTTCCGTCTAGGCAAATAAATCAGACAGCTGATAAATATATACATTTTAAAATGATGATGATTTTTCCACTTATACACAAAACGTGGTCATGCTTACCATAATTTGCAGATACGTATATAAAAAATTGGTCAACTCGATACACGCGAGCAAGCTACTGCTTTGCTGCCAATTGCAGAATGCCATCATAATCGTAGATCTATCAAAGCTAGATTGAATAGAGGTCTCCTACGCAAGCAAATGCTGGCCACAACGGCGCTTTCCATCAAGCGAGATTGCAGGCAAATGTTGGCCAAAATATAAAAAAAACTGTCACAAATACATAGTAGATATCAAATGAAAAATGTCCATTGCGTTTTATTTTTGTTTTTTTGGACGTCGGTTTGCGTTTGAAAAGCTCACGCAATGGTAAGTGAGGTGCAGTCTAAGATGTAACACGAATAGACATTGCCTATTCACTCTTGATTTGTATAATCCCAATTGAGTTGTTTACATTGAATAAATATCATTTTACAACTATAGACATATTATATAGAGAATGAAATCTCTCATTTAAAAATATGTTTTTCGCTTCATTTTTGTATTTTTCAATATATTTGTAGACAACTTTATTTAATATAATAACAGATAAATGTATATATTTTCAGTTATTTTCATGGACATATTTATCATTTAGTCCAAATGGCAGCGCAATTTTTTTTTTACAGAAAATTGATGTAGTCTATAGTAATATAGATTCAGCCGAACGGAGTTGTTTATGATATACAATCTATGCATATAATTGCATAGATCATATTGAAACGCAGTGCGCGCGCATTGGGGCGCATTTGGAGCTTTGGACTCGCTGTACACAGGGTTCCTTAGGTTATACAGCCAGTTTCAAACCCTCAAAAACTAGACAATGTCGTTTAAGTGTAGTATAAATAATTTCATATAAGCTCCGCAGTACCAATACCTTTTCCATTTTTAATTTTTTTGTTCTTTTTTTAAAACCTATCACTGCATGTGGTGTTCTGAGCCGAGTCAAATGTTATTATAAATTAAATTGTTTGTTAAACAAATGTAGGTATACCTAAATATGCATATAAGTTTTATGTACGCAAGTATGATATATGTACGTACCTACAATAGATACTTGCATAACATAATATTATTTACTAGCTGACCTGGCAAACGTTGTTCTGCCTTATAAATTATTTTTTATTGCTGCTTCTCTCTTATTAATCTTAGCGTGATGTTATATAGCCTAAAGCCTTTCTCGATAAATGAGCTATCGAACACTGACAGAGTTTTTCAAATCGGACCAATATTTCCGGAGATTAGCGCGTTCAAACAATCAAACAAACTCTTCAGCTTTATATTATTA
>DWUN01002725.1:0-13258 GCA_018249975.1 Passova gellias
GTTTATCCTTTTTCATGAATGTCTCATATATGGAACACAAATGGCCGCCACTTCGCCCACATGGAATAGTAATTTTGAGCAACATTTCAAGGATTTCAAAATAAATTATAGCCTATATTATGTTGCCGAGGTCTAATAGTTATATAACAAAACAATTTCATTGAAATCCGTCCATTAGTTTTTGCGTCAAAGCCGGACAACAGACAGACAAAAATTCCAAAATGTTTTTTTTGGCTTGTGTCACTTGTATGAAGACCCTTAGGCGTATTTTTTTTAGTTTTTATTCAACGTACAGATCTGTTTCATATATATATATAATTACTTTTAATAAGAAATAAGAGTGTTAGTGAACGACTCCAAGAATAGCAATAATTGTACCTTGAAGTATTTGTTTACTTTTTAGTGCATATGAATGTATTTTAGAATAGTTTTGAAGTCAGTATTTACTGTTTTGTCAAAAGTTTTGTTTATCCTTAGGAATAATAATAAAACAGAAAAGTGCTTAGTCAAAAATTACCTGCGAGATAACCAACGGATCAAACTTGAACGTCACTCTCCTTACAATCCTAGCCCGGTGTCGTGTGACGGCCACCAAAGTTAGTCGACCGCAATTAAATTCATTATACCGGTACATTGTTACTTTGAAAGCGCTTTTGTTTTAAACATATTCAGGAGATTTATTTGAAGAAGGAAGTTTCAATAAAATATTTTGTATTCATAGATGGACTTATTTTTAATGTTTTAGTATTGAAAAATATTATTATCGCAATTTTTTATTATTCGGATTACAAAAAAAATCTGGATTTGTTTCGTGTTTGTCTGATTTATACATGTTAAACTTGATGTTCCTATTTTTAAATATGTAATTAGAATATTTATTCTAAAATGAAATAATTAAACTGTTTTCTATAAATAACTAATTTTTATCTTATAGCACTTAGAAAGAAAAAAATGCTTACAGCATGGCATCTCCTCAGACACAATTAAAAAATGGGATGGAACCCTAATGAGGCCGTAGTTTCTCTAAATTGATGGAACTTCGGACTTAATAGTAAGACAAAATTATTCAGCAGGAATTACTGTGACAAAAACAGTAATTGTTTAAAAATTAGTAAGACCAAATTTAGTACTGAGAGTGGTGATTAATAATTTATAATGTATGCAGTTATGTCTATCATTTGATATTCATTATTTAATGTTGCTATCTTAAAAGATTGATTGTTCTCTCAATGTTTTTTTTTTCCAGGAAATTAGATAATTATAAGCAATTTAATGCATGTAATTGTCAAGTACTTTAGTCGCATTGTTGACAATAAATTTAAGGGACCCGGGCGCCTTGCTGCTATTTTCGTGTAGACAATTTCACATAACGATGCATTATGTGACAGCCTAGTTGCTTGACTTTTAATCTTCTACTCCAGGACTAAATAAGGGTTCTAATCATATCATGCAAATTCACGTTGAAGAACCTAAACTGAAGAACGTGAAGACACCTGCACATATTAGAGTTCTCCATAATGAGCTTAAGTTTGAACTCTGCCAAACCGCAATCAGCCAGCTTTGTGGACTATGCCCTAAGCCCTTATCATTCTGATAGGACACCCGTGTCCAAAGACTAACCTCGTAGTCGAGTGGTTAGAGACCCTGACTACAAAACCAGAGGTCGCGAGTTCGATTCCCACCTCCTGGGTGAAATGAATCGAACCCGGATTACATTTTTAACATTACATTGCATTTTTATTTACCACATTATATTTTTACATACGGGTATGCAAAGAAGTCAAAGGAAGAGCTACACGTAATTGTAGTTTGAATATAGGCGTCTACTCCAATTAATATTATTTGATTATATTATCCGGTAATTTATTAAATCTTTTATAAGTAATAAATTGTGACAATATATTATTATATTAATTATTTTTGGTAATTTACCGTACTCGAACAAAGAACCAATGACTGACAATAGATATTAAATTAAATAACATCGTGACAAAATTCGTATTTCTCAACGAGACTTCATCGTACTTACGCAAGCAAGACGACGGCCACAACTCCTTCAAAGTTAGTATCTTGACGCGAATATATTTTATTCAATTACAACAAATTCAATTTCTCGGAGCAGATAATATAAAGGAAATTGAGGTGTAACTGCCGCCACTCCAAAACAAGGGTATTCAAAATAGCAAATTTTACTTGCAAATGGAACATTCGCATTTAATTACGCTATCCTTCCTTAATAAACACTGGAATGGTCTCTGTTCAGCGCATAATATCTGCCCAACTTCGGAGATATATGGCACTGGTATCTAAGAATACTTTAAATTTTATGAATAGTATCGTTTTTCTTCATCAAAACAGTTAGCAGTAATATCTAAAATGTTAGGAAGGTAGCGATATACTTATACATCATCTTATAACATACACCCAACTTTTGAAATTGAGAATACATCAATAATATCGTTATCATAAGGAAGGAAGAAAGTATCAGGAGGAAAGTAAAGAATTGTAAGAACGGATAACGATTTGCGTATAATATAGAAGCTGCCTTCCTCTTACACGTGAGATCACTTTTTGTTCATAATTATAACAATAAGATCTTCTTGTAATGTATAAAAGAAGGTACTTAATGGATTTCATTGGTCTTCATAATACTTAGAAGCAAGGCACTAAAATCTGTTTTTGAAATATGGGGCAAACTCGTTAACACTATGAAGTCGGTCAAAATTAACAGTTCAACTGTCAGATCGGTTTCTTTACAGTAATTATAAAACAACGAAAGGTACGGATCTAACTGCGAGATTTCCTGCTAAGCTGGATTTTATATGACATGAATCATTAATTCTATTCTCACACAATAGTCTTTTTTTGTCGTTTGTCCCTCCGAATACTTCAACTAAGGTGTTTAACTATTTTCGAATTTCTTGTTGTTGTTGTTGAGCCTGGATACAGTTGTTCTCCTGACGATATAATTATGTATTTACTATATGTACTAGCGTTTGACTGTGAACTCGCCTGATGGCTAGAGATAGCAAGACCTGATCAACTTTAGTAGATGGTAATGGAGGTATATAGGGTATTAGTTAAGGAGTCGCCAAAAAAGATGCTGCGCCCCCTCAGGTTTGTAAATGATTGAGGCTGTTAATATTTTGTAAGTTTATCATATCATTCCAAACTCATCAGGACCAAACAAATTGATACGTATCTGGTTTGAGGTTTGCAAGCCGAACACGGGATACCGAAAGGTCAGAATCATATTTGCATAGTACCCGCAACGTGAAAACACGACGGAACCCGTACTGTTTAATATTAATATATGCCAGTCTGTAAAAGTCGTACCTTTCAAAACATTTTCATTGAGGTTTGAGCTTACAATTTCATACACAGAAGGTTGAAACGGGGATGAGAAGTGGGACAAATTTTAGGAAATGTTTTAACGACTGTTACAAACAAAATGTCCCGAGTTTTAAGAGTTGATGTTTTTGTCGCACCACTGTATAATATTCAATAGTAAAACATAAACGAAATACTGACATCTATAATTGTTTAATTGTTTGTTCCATGACAATTACGGTTTTATACAATTAAATATTAAACGTAATCAATCGATTGCAGCGATTTTTCTATAGTTTTCTTTAGTTGTTTGGTAGATAAATAATTTGAAACGTATTGTGTGACTTAACTTGAGTGTATAAAGCTGAGTGTGAGGTAAGCTGAATGTAAAGTTGTTGCTGTAGAATTTTGCTTATTGATATAAAGCCAGGTAACTTAGATCAAACGTATCGTTTAGAAAAACAGATAAATTAAACCTGGTGCTATCATAAAGTCCTTGCTTATAAAACGTTGTCATCGGGGAAGATTTAAGAAGATATGAAAACAATGTTATAAAAGTATACTCCTTTCTACAGTATTATGAAAAGATGGATTGCAGATTACAAAGGTAGAGAAGGGAGGATCCAAGTCTTGAAGAAATTATCGACAAATATTTTATAATGAGTAGTAATAATAATGAGTGGTGAATGAGTGGATTTTATAGGTACTTGTATTCCCTATGAACGAACACAAAGCATAATTGTCATGGAACTCAGACTTTCTGAGATTTCCTCAAGGGGATGACAGAACCGCTTTTTGTAAAGCTTCGAGTTCGACTTACAATTTCCCGCAACTTTTCGAAAATGTTTGACGCTGGTCAAGAGTTGCATGCATGCATTTTTAAACTTAAAAAGCTCTCGATAACCTACGTGTGTAATAATTCTTTAAAAGTGGTAAAAAGCCTTGAAAAGCAGGGAAATACATACATCCTTGTGAAGACTAAGTCGGAAAATGGATTTTTTTCGGGACGTTGATTCTAAAATTACACAACCACCGGCCAGCTTTGTTTTATTATCACCACTTTAAATCAGTAATTTTAGTTTACATAGTAATCATTGCCAGCAATAAATTAAGTTTCGTGTCAAAGTATGCTGTATTTTCTATAATTAACCACCTACCGCGGAGTCTGTAAATTAAAGTTGCAAACGGTAATTTTAATTCATGTTTACGGTGCTTATTCGTAAATGGATTCGCGGCTTGTGGTGACTGGCAACTTTAGTGCCCGTGAAGGTTTTGCTATCCAACCTGCGATAAAGATAAGAAAAACCCACGTAACATATATGAATGCCTGTACATACTTGTACGCTTGATGTCCGGTTAATAAATAGAGTTCGATTGCAACGTGATGGTGCGGAGATAATGTCAGAAACAATAACGTAATACCCAATGTCAAAGTTGCGGCGCTCCCCTGAAATAATGTAGTTCAGTATTACTTATCTCTTATAATTATTACTTATATGAACTTTAGTTTTGATTTCCCTCAACCTGAATTTTTACATGATTTTTTGCTAGTTCTTATAAAAGGCACACTAAGGCTCGATAGCTATGTATTGAATATAATAAATATTGATGGATATGATCTTGAACTAAGTATTAACACAGCCATCAGTTTAATGCACAATAATATCTATTTTGTGTGTTAATATATATTTTATGCTATTATACAATACATGTTTACTGTTTTGTTTACTTTTAGTACAATCACCATTCTCTAATGTCTCATCATACCCATGGGTTGACTGGTAGAGAATGCCACCAGGCTTTAAGTCCGCCGTCGGTATAACCTACCAGTTTTATGTGTTAAATGAACTGGTATACATGTGGCCCGGCATCCACACGCTTCAAACGGAAATACAAAATGTTGTAATAACAATTTCTTCACGGTAGATATGTGGCACTGGTACTTCCCCGGGCGACCCTAATGTTCAGGTTCTACCGCCTACCTAACAGTAACAAACAAATATAACAAATAAATCATAAATAAAACATGAGTAAATTGCAGGTAGAGGTGAACATTTCAAATTTTTTCTCCATTATGAACAAGAAAATACTTTAGAGAAAACCGTTATAAATTTACGTTTTCATTTAAAAAACGCCTCGTCTTACTGTAATAGGTGCAGTAATTGGGTGCACAAATTAAGTTTGTAGCCAGCGGGTGACGCATCCGTTGCATCGTGGATTTTGTTTTATTCTCATGTCTTTTTTATAATGCGTCGGGTCAGAAAAAGTAGAGTTGAAACGAAATTTCAGTTCAGTTGTAAATACTATTCTTGAACGAAATGAGACCGATGACATACAAAATCAAAGGAAAATTAAGCAAGCTATGCCATAATACTTGTTTATGACAAATATTCTACAGCGTTGGCTCAATGCATTAAAAATTCTTCTTAAACATTACATTCTCAGCCTTTAAACAGGATCAATTACACAACTTACGTGAAAATAGACAACGGCGACTGTCAAAATTACTTTAAAAAACCTTACAACTCGTTTGGAATATTATTTCAGCTATTTCGAGTATGGTTAGCGGTATCGCAGTTTCACAGACGATTAATTTGCAGACGAAGATAAAGAGGAGCATGTCACGACAGAATGTCGACACGATACACGTCAAGTGCTAATATTCTTTCAAGCCAAAAAAATGTTATCTGTTTTCGAATATTGCTTTGAGGCGCATAACGCATTTACACATAATGCTTTGAGAAAATTTAAAATGTATACAATATGATAAAGGTACGTTGTCATTGTCTTTAATTGGTATGTTTTAATTCCAACATACGGCTTAGTATAAGTAGCTAAGGTCCGGTATTACCAACCAGCGCTCTCACAGACTTCCAAATACAATTTTTATATGGGAGCAGTATATATATATTTATACTATTACTCTGTTGGTAGAAAAAAACTATTCGCTCGAGAGCGCTCTAACTAGGAGACACGTCTTTGCATAATTGTGTGGTGTACGTACGGCACGACGGCGGTAACTACGCATGGCTTTGTGCCTATTGTGAGTATTATACAAAGTTACTTTAAATTTAATACATTTAACGATTTATATAACATAGCCTACGATTATCTGAACGGTACTTTTCAAACGATGAAAGTAATTTTGCAATCGGTGCAGTGGTACCAAAGATTATGCTCCATAATGAACAATAAGTTACAATATTAGCGCTCTTTCCATGTACTCGTACTAGTATGTGTATGGTAGCATCACCTGGTAAAAATCGATAGTCATTAAAGAAATGAATATAACAATGATCATGATATACCTAAAATAAACATAACCATATATAAATATAAATTACTTATCAAAAGTATACAAACATATTTGCTATAATTAATTTACCTTAAATTAGCAGCTCGTTTAAATATTTTAAAACTGAAAACTCATTTAAGAGGAAGGTAAGTTATCAATTATTATTTCAAGTGGTCCGTTAATTTGGCTCGCAATTACGTTTCGTTCAGCTAAAGTAGAGATAATTGCGATTAACGTTTCCAGTCCATACTTTTATACGCCGGACTAAATACAGACGGAATATATTATTATAATTTCATTATAATACATTATGTACCAAAAATATTTTAAAAATAAAATTAAGTTTAACTAGTGGTATTTAATAAGTACTTCATAATGAATGAGGTAAACCATAGCCAAGGTCCAATTTAAGACAAGGCCCGCTTGTGTAAATAATAAATAAACTTACAGTGCAACAATATGATTGTTGGTAATGATGATTAGTTTCTATCAATAACAAATTCGAAGCGAAAATCTGTTCTCTACCGCAATGTGGCAACAGGAGCTGTCGGTGCTTGGATGGACGGTCGTGGGTGGCTATTTTTCACGAGTACTTCGATGCGTGTAAAACAGTCGGTCTTGGTTGTTACCGTTTGTCATCATCGTTAAACCAAGGCTTATTTTTATACCACTGTATAGAAGACTAGTAGTGGGAACTAAAGCGATCGAACTCAATTTCACCTTGATAGCTCAGAAACCCTCCATGTGATCATAGAGAAATAAGTACACCCACACGTCATTGCTTTATGTGCATTTTGTGCATTCGGTATCATTGGACCATATTTTTATGAGAATGGGGTTGGTGAAACGTTAATTGCTACTGGAGCTCGATATCATGGATATTTGTTGCTAAACGAAATTCAGCCATATTTTTGTAAAACGGTACAGGCAAAAAAGTGTGACTGTGCCTGCCAGTCAAGCAATGGACGTCATTTCCTTACTGATACATAACCCTATACTATGTAGTAAACCATATAAATAGAAATGAGACGATACAAAAGAGAAATTACAATCAGGGGAAAAGAATCTGCATTTCTTATTTAATTCAAATCTGGCATATATTTTCGTACACCTATATAACGAAAAACACGTTACACATTAATTGATTGTTTAACTATTTATCACAATTTCAACGATATTCATTTTTAATAATGGTTTTAAAACGAATTGAAAATTGAGTAGCACATTTTCTAAAGACTAATTGATACTATATTACATATGGCAAAGTGGATTAAAAGCAGGTACAGTTTTTTTGTCAATCCTACGGGTCATATGCCCACCGGGTTTATTTAAAGTACTCGTAATGTGCCACGCACATTGTCGATTGCAACAAATAAAACAGCTGAAACGAGATTTAATGCACAACCAGCCGACTGTTTATTATATTCACTGACAGTTAGTATAGCGGTTTCCCACTCATGTACGTATCCAATTACGCCTGGCATTGTTTAACTGTACAAATTATATTGTATTTATGATCTGTAAAAAAGGTCACACAATCTGGTTCTGAGATTTTCTTGTTAGTGCGCACGTTTAGCTATGGGTGTGGTGTACAAAATAGAAAAAGAAATATTAATTCGAGCGATTAAACATTTCTGACACTCTTTCTAACGCAGTCTTGGACATACATAATACGATGTATCTGAATGGAGTAATATTCATTACAAATGCGGATTGCGCGACACAAGGTGGAGTTACGTGTACTATATTTGGCAGTTGGGGTGCGACGAAATAGGTACTTCATAATAGGTCACTAGAGTTTATTTTACTATAATTATCATACAGTAATAATGCAAAATCGTACTTGTTTACACGCTTTGGACTATGGTTCAAATATGTGTGATTTATAAAGCTTAATAATTTAATTAATTTTCCTTGTATCAGTTTAATCCGTTTTATAAATATTAAAACACGTAGTTCTAATACAAATGCTACACCCGTAATCTAAAATGCATCTCACGAAGGTGAAACAAAGATTTTTTTGCACTCAATATTATATGAAAAAAACTGTTACAGACGTGTTTCAAACATTCATTGTTTTAACGCTTTATCAATCTTAATATTAATTTACTCCGAGAATTCAATGTTCGAATTTAATAAGACATCTAGATCGCGTACGACTAACTTTTTTTTGCTATGACGAAGTACTGATATCGTAATACATGCGTGTCACAGGAATACTCGCTACCACGAACTTGCTAGCTCTGATTACAGCCAATAAAATCAGTAATCTAATTTTTAATGCTACGATGAGTCCAAAACATGACGGCGTGGTGTCTGGGGATCTCAACCAAATGTCTACATCAAAAAAGCGACAATGTTAAGAAGGAGTCGCCAAACGTCGTCGCGTCGTCGTCTTGAATCTACGGTGTAAAACGATAATTTATATTTTTTCAAAAGAACATTTCAAGCAATAAAAAATAATCTATGCATTAATATTTTTCAGTTATAATGGGCTTCTTTTGCACCGTGAACAATAGGACAGTTTTTAGGGCTCTTTTTACGAATATTCTTTTTGGCTTTGTTGTGCTCTTTTGTTTATTAATTCATTGCACTGGGTGTGCATCATTAATTTACCGTACATTTTTAATGTATTGCTGTACCTATACAGGTATATAATATAACCGACCAAAGAACTAGAAATTTATTAATCTCAGGAGATTTGTAATAAAAATGAAAAAACAACCGATCTATCGACTGTAATACGAGGTTAACTTTTCATTGGCAATATTCGAATGACCTTGGTGGCAGTCATAAAGCTTTGAGAAGTAAATGCATACGCCGCCTTTTTTTTCATTTCAAGAATTCGCCCAGTTTTATTCCGCAGAATTGCTGGTGTGAATACTGCACAGACGGAGCTGTGAACTGAATAGCTTCTCTTTAACGAAATATGGCGGCAAACGGGGCGACGGTTTAACGAGATGTCACTGTGATTGAGCGGATGTAATATCACGACATTGGGCGTAACACCTGAATCTCTTGGTTTATATACCAAAACCTAAATATATTAACTATTATCTTATTAAATCTATCCGTTTGGATTAACGTGTGATCAGGCCCCTTTGTTCGTACATACAATGTAGGAACTATAAGGTAGAATAACTAATTTTTCACCATCTATTTTCCATTATTGCCAAGTATGAAATTAACTGTAACAATAACACCAATACGAAATATGACCGGTACTATGATGGTAGTACGGTAATAGTCTGGTTGTAGATCAGCAATTCGCTACGCCCCGGTCAGTGCCACCGCTACATAAATTTTACTGTAAAATTGCTTTTAAGCAATTCGTGTTTGGTCTAAAGGATGTGGAAGCTGGACTACCGATGCAGTAGCAATGCATCTGTGACCAACCTAGAATAACACGATTTCCAATTAATACCAATCGCACTCATAGTAACAAACAATAACTGGACTAAAACTAAACTAAACTAAAAAAAGTACAATTTCATGTACTTGTTACATCCATACCTTTAGCATTATCTGTAAAAATTTAAAATTACAACCAATTTATTTGAGTTTCAGACTCTTCTAAATTATGTACAATTTTGAGAATGATCTAGCTTCGTTTTTATGAAGAGGCATGTATTATTATGTTATGAGTCCCCGAGAGGTGATGTAACATAACGACACAATAACGTTACACCTGCATCACGTCGTTTGTCTGTCCACAAATACAATTACTGTCGCAATTTTAAAGTTGATTTCTCTCGGGAGTTCTGCACTGAGCTTTGTGGTGTGAATCAATTGAATGTTATCGACCATGAAATGCTTATTGTCTTTTTTATTTCAATGGAACATTATTGGCAACGAACTGAACAGAGCATGGATACAATTTTCATTTAGCAACGGAATTAATATTGTAACATAATGTGAAGAAAGCCAACACGCTTTTGATCTAGAATTTAGCTTAATATATTAAATAATTTGACTTCTTCTATTTTTCTAGCAAACAGGCAGACCGGCCACCTGATGGTAAGTGGTCACCGTTGCCTATGGATATGTGCAACACCAAAAAATGTATGGACTTTATTTTTGGGAAACTGTCCAAAGCGAATGTCTACTTAGCTAAAAGAATGTGCCTGATAAATTTAAAGTCTTTGAAAAGTCTAGTCTTACCCTTTTATGTCGTGGTTTGAATATTTTACTTGAAATATTATTCTTTTATGTCTCAACATAGTCTTCTTTCCTTATTAATAAGTTTTAAGCATTGCTTAAACTTTGGAATGCGTTTGTACTTGTTTATTTCATGAAAGTACATAACAGATTTTACACCCCAAAGTATAGTTTACAATTGGCGAAGTGTAAACTTATGAGTCTTTCAAACACAACGTTATAACAGTTCTAGAAAACTAGGTATGTAACGAGTCATTAAATGCAATATTTATTATACATATTATTTTTCAAAATTATATTTGAAATTTATTGTAAAGCAAATAGATACATTGATGGACATTTACAATCCATCACGATACAAATTTTATGATCGTCTGCCATTCCAGAAGAACCGATAGATTAGTTGCGCAAACCGTATACCTAAGCCAAACAATACATGCATATACACTGTATAAGTACTTTTATGTATTCAATTTGCTAAATAGTACATTCTCAAGTCGATGATATTTTAATAATCTATTGCCGGTATAAAACACTTACATTTCAATTTAAAAAAGTTTTACGATAGGAATGGTGATTTCACTGTGATATTCTTATAAAGTATGGCCTAAATGGACAGCCTGTTTCACCCCGAATAATGTGATCATAGATCGGAGTCAATTGAAAAGGATATGCTAATTTTATTGAGGTATCACGGAACGTGTTAAATCAATGATTAAGCTAAGGATTAGGGGTTTTATTAGTAGACGTACCCTTAGACCGTTTCCATGTTATCCTTTACGAATTATAAGAACCGTTATTACTCGGGAGTCGATACCCGATATTAATACTACTATCACCTAAGTTATTTTCATACATTCTCTACATTGAATTGATTGCGTCAGTACAACGTATTTCGAGGCTATATGGTTAACTCGTGTGATTTTTTTTATTACTTTTAAAACGCACATGAAACCTTTGATATGTATTACACAAACTATTTGTTTTTTTATAAATTGTTGTCGCATTTTTGAAATATAATAAAAGTAATAAATTAAACTACAAGTGTTAGATTTTAAAGTACGGTTTCTGGTGATGTCATATAAATAATACGATATAGTTATATGTTAAGGTATATTTTATGTATGCAAAATCAAGCTGTATTTCAATTTAAAAGGAAGTAGTTGAAACACTTTAGTATACCAACCACCTTGTAAGGAGATCGGTTGGAAGCCAGTATCACATAGCCGTTAGGCGGGTTGCCAAAACATTTAGCTGAGTCAAGAATTTTATTAAAACATCATGGCGTTATGAGAAACGAAATTATTATGGTACGTTATTTGCCTGCCATTATATTTCTTGTGCAAAGATGTATTAAAGCTAATAACAAAAGAACTATCGGCACAAAAATATGACTTCCAAGTCAACTATAGTTTATCATGTTTCGTTATTCACAAAAATTCTCTAATGCGCAATATTACCTACTTAGGACATGTAATAAATTATTCTTCAAAAACGCTTTTGAGCAAAAACAATCGTTTTTAGCGGTCATTTAAAATGTGTTTTGTAAAGCGATCGATTTTGAAGCGATACGAAATTAAATAAATAAATGAGAACAAAGGATATCAATCGATATAAAACTGCACATCTTACATTTAAGCCAGACAATCGCGCTAAACAATATTCAAATTCTATGCAAATAGTATACAGTAGTATAGTATACAACTGCGAACAGATAACATACAATATTTAAATAACATGTCGCTATGCAAATAAATAAAAAACCATATTGGAAACAATCTATTTCGTTATTCCTTTGTAGTACTTATAATTAATTTATTCATTTAGATCGTGATCCATCGTATATGTATGTATATATAATATTAGATATTATATTTGGTAGACTTAATGCAACACTAACGATTTAAAAACGTATTTAAATGACTGTCCTTTAGAACCGGTCAATACGCAATTTTGTTCGTAATCGTACGTCAACTATGTATATTCACTGCTCTATTAAGTATCGGGGGAGCAGTGCTAAGAATTTTATTGAATTGGCAGTTTCGGAATACAATAGAACAAGGTTGGCTAAACGGTCCATCACGATCGCGACTATTAGGCAAGTCTATCGAGGCAAGACAAAAACATAAATTTAATTAAAATTTGAAAAAGTGTATATCTATACCTTATAATAATATTTATGTGATAAAATACCGACAAGTGCGAGTTGGACTCGCGCACCGAGGGTTCCAGACAAACCTGTACGTATATATTCGTAAAGGTATTATAGACCTGAGTATTTGATACAAATTTCAATTTAATATCTCTACGCGTTCATGAGGAAAGGGGAAGTAACTTTAAAATTATTAAAAACATTTTTATTATATGATGTAACTAAAAATTTTCAATTTTTGCAATTTTTCTTTTACCGGTACTATAAGATATTGCTTCGTACCAAATTTCAAGATTCTGACTTGACGGGAAGTACTCTTTAGG
>DWUN01002726.1:0-13253 GCA_018249975.1 Passova gellias
CCAACCCGGGATTTGAATCCAGGACCTCCCGATCGGCAGTCGCGCTAGCAACCGCACGACCAACGAGGCAGTCAATTATGCCTTATATGATAACTACTATTATGAAAATGTAGTTTAAAATAGGTTGTTATTGTCACATGAATAACTTGGCTGCAAGCCTTATTTACGTCTTAACATTGGGCGCGAGTCTTTCTCTTACAATTTCAGGATGTTTGCAGCATACTCCACCGCACATCCAGAACATAGATTACAAATTATTTGTTTTTCAATATATGCCTACAATCTGAATCCAACCATAATAATTGTCGTCTAATAAAAAAAACCTGAAAAAACCAACGACTTTACATACAACTAACCTATCGTTTTGTGTCGATCTTGTATATTAATACTATGTCAAGTACAGTATGCAGATTTTGAGCATAATGCAGTTCAACATTAGCTGGCTAGATTCTAACGCGTGTGCTATCTTATTTAGCAGGCTGTGACGCTGACAAAGCCTGCCAGCTTGGTATTATCTCTATTGTACCGAGTAGAACTGTCAGAGATAGCTTAGTTCTATAGTGCATTGATAACATGAACGATAGCTGTATTCAGTGCATAGGATTCCTGTAACAGTTTCATAGATGGTTTAGAATGATAGATAGTGCACCTATTTTGGAAATGCACTATCAATATTTCAACAATTGTACGTTATAACAAAACTATTAAAATCTTCAATGAAATGCAATGCTTATGTGACATTGCTGGACACGGGTGTCATTTGCATCTGTAGTCTGTTATATATCAGCATATGTCTGTTGTGTAGTCTGTAGAGGACCTGGATTATACTTCACCACACTGTTCTAGTACGGATCGTGAAGGGCAGTTAAGGTTATTGCTAACCTTATAATAGTGAACAAGAAATCGTGTTTTAAAACCGTGTTATTAGAAGTATTTTAGTATAGAATATAAAGTAGAGAAGTTAAAGAACTTGTTAAAGCAAGTGATACAGATATTCGTAATCCTACAGATCTTGTCGAAGTTATTTGCAGATCTCGAGTCGTATCGGTCACACGTTATTGCTGTCCAATTATTATATTACTTTTATAATGTTCTTTTCGATTTTATTATCGCAAAACAACTTTTGTATACTATGTTCTTTAGAATAAAAATATTCTCAACTTGCTGTTAAAATCTTGAACAGGTAACAAACAGAAACACGGCTATTATAATGAATTTCACATAAAAAAAACTTAAAGCTTGTTCGAGGTACATTGTTGTATTATAATTTCGCGTGTTTTGAGTCTTTTTTTTGTCTCATTTTGAGCTTGAACAAAAACCAAGGCCAGCGGCACAATGGATGCTCGGGCGCCGTGGCACCGACTGCTGCTCTCAATGTCACATATGTCACGCATTCCGTTGTTTTGCAGAACAACTGGATATATGTACTTCTTTCTTGCACTGAAATTCCAGAACAAATCCGAATTTGCGCTACTCTAAATGTGACTTATATCCAAAATTCTTGTTTACTTAGTGAAGAGAACTTATTTTATTTTACTGGATTCATCTTATAATGAAACTCCAGAAGGAATCCTGTTGAAACTACGTTACGCATATTTTTTATTTACTTTGCTAAAACTCACTCAAAAGGTAAGAATACTTTTGTCCATAATCTTTACGTAATTGGTGAAGAACATTTATTTTAAACAATCGGTATTAAAGGCCTCTTGAGATCATAAAATGGAAATTAAACAGCGTCGTTTTATTTGACGTTGCAATTTTTCAGTTTCCCGAAACATGTATTGTTGTGGTTGCGGCCCAACAATGTGGTATATGAGAAAAAAATATGTATGTTACTTGAAGTTGCCTATTCATAGGCGGAGTGATTAAAGTTTCTCTCTTCATGAGAGTGATGTCAAGAAAAATTCTCTTTCCACAATGCTGACCCGCGGCGAACCGTACTGGACTAATAGTTGTTTAATAAATTTCATTACTTACCGAAATGAAAATCTGGCTTCCACAAACTCTGTCTTTGTTCCTTTAACTTCCATTGTTTGTATTCGAATTGTTTGAAAAGAAATTACATTGTACGCTATGTAAATGTAACTTCGGAACAAAGATGAAATACTTCAAGGTTGAAATAAAATATCGTTTCACCAGATGAAACTCGTCACATTTTTCACAGAGCTAAGCCTTTGTGTCCGTTTCCCTGCATTCTCTGTTTCCATTTCATTAGGTCCGCACTTCAGGCCTAATACCTACGAGCATCGTACATACGAAGTGGAGGCTACTTGCGCATTTTAAATGGGGAATGTAGGTCATCCAGCCATGTCCGGTGATATTACTGGGAACACTAGCAAGGTTACGTTTCACGTGTATTAAACAGAGTTTCCAAAGTTTTCACGAGTTGGCATAGTTAGTTGGGGTACTTCGGCCAATCTCATTTGTAATTCTTTTCAAAGGAATATTTGGAATGTTATTTGTTCAAACAACTTTCTTGTTCCTGAGTATTTTTGTTTTTATTAGCTTATTACCGTACTGTTTTATTTATTTAGTTTCATATATCTTATGAGATATGTACTCTTGTGGTTATTGACTGACTTTGATTTATAAACCCTTGATTCAATGGTTCTTACAGCTGAACAGAGCTGGTCGGTTAGGTTCCCATTTACGTCAAATTTTTCTGTGATGAGCTCTATTATTTGTTCTATGTTCGAAAAGGCTCTACTTTCACAATTTCCCGTCCATCAAATAATAAAGACTTCCGTGTAAATGGTGTACACGTCGGGGTGCGTTGATCAGACGTAAACAACTATTGTTCCAGTCTGGTTACCAGCATTCCGCAGAATGACCCCGTTTCTCACTCCAATGTTTCGGATATCTGCTTTTTGTCTGCCTATTGCGTTCGTAAAATGGGAGTTTCTTGTTTGGATTCAGTCTGGTATCTAAAGTTGAATGAATACCAATCAATCAGTCTTCCAGCTAAGCTGAATAACATTATTTTTGTCGGAAATATAAATTCGTTAACTCTAATTCAACCCGATCTATTATTTATCGTTAAATAATCGCAATCGTTAACTTCGTTTTTTACGAATCCGCTAGTAATGACCACTTTAACTATTAAACTACGGGACTGTTTACATTACAGATGTGTGCATTCTCATGTAGAGTCATATAGTCATCGTTGTGCTGTTGGTAGCTACGAGTTCTAGAGATACGAAGAAAAACGGGGTTAGTTGGTCTTAACTTTCCAATATTTCATATCAAATCAACGTATCTATATACACATAACGAACTGTTTGCTAAGCAATTCCATGTAGAGTTAGCGTGTTTAGAAAGAGAAATACGCAAGGGAAGGCTCAGCGGTGCAATCGGTCAGAATTGATGTGTCAATAAAGAAAACGACGTTCGTCAAGGGATATTTCGCTTCTTTCGTGCCGTACATATTATGTAACCGTCTAAAAAAAGTATCTTTAAATGTAATGTGGATCTATATATTTGAGGCGAGCAGAGGTAATGATGGACCGTAATTGAAATAAACAGGATATTATCACCGTAATAATATTATTATATTTAATTATTTTATTCTTTCGAATACGTGTGATTAATTTATTATCTTTATAATTGCACAATGAAATTGCACACTCGTTAAAAATCTTATTAATAAATAAATAACTTCGTAAATTTCCAGTTCAATATGATTATTGAGTGTTTAATAATATCGTTGGGCATACGATAAATACGTAAAATATTATAGTACGAACTGTCATGTAAATGTATGTATGTATTGTAATGTCATATATATTTTTCAAAATCAATGGCCATTGACGACCATCGTCGTAAAGCGAAATAAACACGGTTGTTAGCACTTAACGGATAGAATTTAGAGAGCATTTCTGTAGATCCAGTTTGAAACAAACACTCGAGTACGGGTTTAAAGTGCGATGCTCAAGTTCGGCCTTCGCTCATGTTCTTGAGGGTCCACTTGATTCTTGGTTAACATTTTCTTTACTCGTTGCCGTGTATGACGCATTTTCTGTTACAATTTTGCTTTCCACCAGCCGAGTGTGTGAAGAAGCCGCGTGTTCGATTGCAATCGTAATTTAAAATAAAATGTTTAATTCTTTTTTCGATTCTATTATTTTTTTATTTGTAATAGCTGGTTAGTATTTGGCTACAATCTCGCCTGATGAAAAAAGAAAATGTGGCCTACGATGTAACACGCTCGCCCAGTAAATTCCATTCTCTCTACGTTTAAAAGGTTCTAATGTTATGTTAAAAGGTTATAATGTTCGGGAAACAGACGGAGGTAGTATAAATGATATGTAATTAATTCTACGATCGATATAAACAGTTGAGTGTAATTTTTCTTGAAAGTAATGTACTAAATTTAAAGATGTTATTAATATATAAAACCATATGTGCCATTAAAATGGCGTGAAAGTATTGAGTAGCTTACGTACAACAAACCCTTTTCATTTCTAAAATGGATTCATGTTTCCTTTATACGATAAAAGATAATAAACATAGACAAAAGTGGTGACAAGCTTTAAGAGATCAATGTAAGCATACATAGTTCTTACTTCTTATTGTAATATCCATGAAAACGAAACATTATCACATAAGTAGACACTGGCGTCGATTCCATTAACGTATCATAATAGGACGCCGTCTTAGATACTTATAGGTTGTCATTCCGTTATTTACAACACAAGAGTGTTGCCATACAAAAGTAAAGCGAAACCAACAATCTAATAATAATTCCACAAAGATGTTATATCCACGTTCATCTCTGGGACATTCATCGGCTTATCTCATCAGTTGTCGATGTCGGCGATAACATTTTTCCGTAAGCCGTTCTATCCGGAGCATCAGTTGCGGATGGACGCGCAAAGCGTTCCAGATAACCGGACGTACATTGAACCTTATTGCCTTGAAATACGTGCGTTGTGATACGGTGCAGGTTGTGGTAGTGGTGTATAGGTGTAGGTCGTGTGTCAAGGTTCCACAGGACGATGGAATACGACAACGTTAGTGTTAGTGTGATCGCCGCGGGCACGTGTTGCCGCGTGCGCCGGCGAATGCAGTGCTTCGGATTCCACGGTAATGAAAAATCCATCTCACATCATATCTACCTGTTAATGGAATCAATTAAACGAATGATTCTATTAAGCCGCGTTCAAATGAGTGAATATTAACCATTCGCTCTCCGTTGTTTTATTCTTAACGTCAACACGCTGTTTCCACTTATCTATTGCGTATCGGATATCAGCCGTGTAATATGTCAAGTATTATTGATATTAATAGCAAACCCGCACAGATGAAGTTGTAAATAAATAATAATGATTTGCTGTATATTCCTAATTATATGGTAAGTTAACAAAACGAATACTTTTTATGCAAATATTTAACGTGTTTTGAGTGAATTCTAATGAATTATTTCATGTCGCGCAACATTGAAGTTCAATTAGAGCGAATGAACGTCTACTTATCATTCAATCTATGTTCAAATATCTCATATTATATGACGATTTAAAAAAATTGTTGTTAGCTTTTTTTTTTCTTTTGTTCATTAAATGCAAGACGTCTTTAAGATTCCCCTTTCATAGTTTTTTCTTATTTTATACAAGTGTTTCTGTTAATGTGATTTTAATGGCGACTTCGCTTAATTGTAGAAATGATTTAATATGTTTCTGGTAACTTTCACCGTTTGTGATAAATTCACAATAATGTAACAAAAATTGCGTTTCATTTTTTTTAAATATGTTATATACATGGCTGCGCATCAGATTGGAAATAATTGACGTCAGATAGAGTCTAATTATTGTAAATTATTTGATAATTTACGAGAGTTGTTTTATGTTAATCATAAATTTGTGTTGTGACGCTAAAAAAAAGGTATATTAAATTATAAACAGCCTGAGTTATTAGGCATAAATAATTGATATAAGTCTAAAACCATTTTCACACACATATAATAGGTAAGTTATACCTATAATTTTACAGATATAACGTAAGTGATAAGTGATAACATTGAATTTTGAATTTTAAAATTTTAATATTGCCATTATTGTGATATAGTTTGCTAAAGTGATGCCAATGTCAGTGATGTAATTGTTCAATTAATTACTGTACTATATTCCGTATACTTACTTGTATACTTAAATATTCATATATTTCTTGTAATTAAAAATCTATTGAACGGTTTAACTGACGTTCTTATCTAAAAGGCGCGGAGCTGACGATGCATAAAAACACTTTTCACGCGTAACGCCCAAACACTGCGCGATAATTCCCGTTAATTAAACTCGCCTGCCATTTAATGCTCAAACGTTCATTGTACTCTTACGTAGGGTTGGCAAAACATTAATTATAAACATTTCTATTACAAATATAAATTAATTACATTTTTTCTGCAGGATTGTAGGTTTAATATAAATATAATAATCTCTTAATGAATATGAAACATTTTGTTCTTTATAGCAAGACCAACGATTTTCAATTTAGCCTAGTGGTTTATAATTTAGTCTCCCACTCCGTAGGTGTGGGTTTCAAGCCTGGAGAGCATCTCTGACTTGTTATACGCGTTTTATAACTTAAAATTTAAATATCACTCGCTATAACGGCGAAGTATGTTATAGATATAGTGTTTCTGAAGTGTGTGAAGGCTGCCAATCCGCACTGGGCCAGCGTGGTAGACTACCTCAATACTGTCTTACTATGAGAGGCGACCCGTGTACAGCAGTGTAACAATAATAAAAGGAAAAAAGGGGCGAAAAAAAAATTAGAAGCAAATAACCGGATCTATTGAAATTAAAATAGTAACAAGTAAAACGGCGTAAAGACTACATATACACGCGTGTACAATCTGATATTTCAAAAAGGGGAGGAACATTCCCCTTCTATAACAATAACCACAAGCGGAATATCCGGTAACCCCTGTTACTACACGACATTCTCAGATGTCATAATGACTTTGGAGTCGCAGTACGTGTTCTTTTGTCATTTAAGTACTGTTGTTCTGCATTGAAACACTGTTTGTACTGGTTTTCCGTTGCAGTATCCTAGTTTATATCTATGTAACAAAATATCAGTACACGTTTTATGAAATCGGTGTTTAATGATAAAAGCGGGAAAACAAATGCCGCATGTGCATGGCTCTTTTGAAATTCGAATTTAAAAAAAAAACGTATTTTTTGATCGCGCGCTCCTAGTGATTGTGTTACAGGCGTCAAATAAATTGATCACTTACTACACGTCGCGGTATGGTGATTCGAAAAGAGTGATTTTGCATTAATTACGGTTAAGAACTCAGTGAGAAATAAAAAAAAACCGGTTATTTAATTGCGAACTCCCGTTCTAACGGTATTGTGTGTAGCATTATCGACAACGGCAGCCATGCGTCGCGTTGATTGATGTGGCGCGTTATGTGTGTAATATTTTATTCATTGTTATTAATCGTTTTGCCCAATGAACGATAAGTTTGTTTATCGCAAGCGGCAACCCCGTCGGCAGCTAGCGGCGGCACGGTAGCGACATCTTCAGAGACCGCGACGACAGCGAGCGTTGCGCGCGCGCCCATGTGCTTACGGAGGTGCCTTGTCGCTTTCACACACATGAAGTTTTACCTGTTCTCCGTCGGGATACAAAGGCTAGGCGAGTGTCTTGCGTGTATATTGTTACAACTGTGCCTTAGTTTCAGAGTCGCGTGTCGTATTTCAGGTAGATTTGTGTTTTGATTTTTTTTTCTAAGCGTATTAATATTTTCTTAGTCACGCTTGTTTTTTTTTTCAGCCAGCAAAATTGTCGTTTGGCCAAAAGTCTATTTTTAATATTTACGTTATTTAGCAATATTAAAACCTGTTTCAAATACTTTCGATGCTTTAGTCAGCATTGTGACATAGACAACTGTAAAAGTTTTAATGTGACAATGTCTTTCGAATTTCGAGTTTATTGATTAATCAAGTTCGCTTTTATTTAACGATATCAATGTTGACATTTTAAATATGTACCATGTTCAGTTCTATGTGTCTTACAATTTAATAAGCGGGTCAACTTATATAACGCTACTTGATGCATCCCACTATTAATTCCTAGCGCATTAGTGCAGTAATAAATGCATCCTTTTAGACTCGTCGATGTGGAGCACCGTCCTGAATTTTATGCATAGTATCACTTGCATAGCTCTATTCAGGAAACCGGCTGAATTATTATATTCATTTATACATAGGTACTTCAATTTCAAAACGACCCAATAGTAAGGTTTTGTACAACGCTCAGACTTTGGTTTGCTGCCGTTGAATCCATGACGGTGAGTGAATGATGTGAAGGGTAGATATAGCCTTAATTAACACTGATCCCAATAACGATAAATCCTTTGAAAACCTTAGGGGCCGTATGTGTACTATATTATAGGTACTGAGTAATTTGCATTATAAATATTAGTAAGACATATTTCAGTAGCGACATTTGGTACCGGTACTTTTGCCTACCCCTATACGTACCTGCTGTGGTTATATATAAAGGATAATTATTATGAATTAGATTATTAGGATACTTATTAGGAAGATAGATTACTAGCTCTAGGAAGAGTGAGTGCTTGTGCACTATTTCAAATATTTCCATTTAAATTACGTAAAGAATAACAGAGACACTTGCATTTAACGTTCGACATTTGTGAGTATTTTCACTTTTATCTTAGCGGTTTTGCAGATAACGTAAGAGATGACTTAGCCTTCTTTAGATCAAGCGGGACCGTGTAGAAAGTATGTACATAACTTATTAACAGTTAAGTTAACAAAGTTTAGTTAAGTTAACATAAGTTAGTAAGAACAGTTATTCACAACCCATTTTATGACCCACTGCTGGGCATCAGATCCCACTCGCCCGTAACTGGAAGCCTGGGAGTATACTTCAATCGCCACTTCATTGCGGTTTGGCGTAGACACGTGCTAGCGGCTATACCGTTTGTCAGATGTTTTTAACCGTCCTTTACGCCTGTCGAATTTGAAGGATTATAACCTGATGGTAACAAAAGGGACCGTCTGGTTGTCACTAACGATTTAAAAGATATAAGTAAATGTTTTAATTAATTGTAAAAAAATTGTCAAAAATCAACCCGTAAATCCATAATTTCTATAGAAATTTTAAGCTCTTTAACTTTAACAAAATTACTATTATTACCCTTCTCGTATAGTAACCAAAAGCTTTACTACGATTGCACGCATATTAACGACGATCAAACGGCAGCTGCAAATTTTTTTTTATACACTTCAATAAACTTACTGAATTTATAATAGATTTTAATCTAAGGGTAAGTTCAAGGGACAGGTGCAAATACACAAAAAATGACAAGACATTCGTCGAACTTGTGTTAACGGCCTTTTAGGTGAACATAAGTTTACCAGCGGTCTGGTTTTATCGAGATAGTTTAGGATACTGAAATAGGTATTGATTTTTTATTTGTAAATTATCTGTTCGGATATACTATTATATTTTATTTGGTATTAAATCTGACTGCTTTTGTATTTATCATCATCGTAGCGCCTTTACATTCATTGCTCATAATTGAATGAATCACTTGTATGAAACATCAATGGTACATACTCGTAAATAGCATCTGACATTTGAATGTATTCTATCACAATTTTGAAAATGGAACGTTCAAAATCTGTTCAAAAAATCAGGCGTCTAGTACTTAAAAATCCGAGTCCGCACAAAAGAATGTATCCAGTAGAATTTTACATAAGTGCTTTTTCGCGTTCATAATTTAATACGTAATATCATAATATAATCTGGATCGGTGGACGTGCCGCAGTCGTTATGTAAAATGTATTGTTTACATTAGCTTTATTAGGAGAGAAACTTTGTTACGCTTCAGTGGTCTATGCGGCGAATAGCCTAGTATTACACGAGCCATTAGCCTCTCCCTTTGTCTTCTGTTTTCTTCAAACGACTGTTAAGTAACGTGCGAGCACATTTGCCTCCATTGCTTTTCGGTACCGTAGCTAGGCGCGATGTATTTACGTGTAAATTATGTTTCAAATACATACAGGTGATGTATTAGTATTTGATAACCAAGTTTACACCCGATTATTTTATACTCGTAAGATTGAAATACTTGTAAAAATGTTTTTATCACTACCTAAGTTTACTTATTTTATGTAGATACTGTTGAAGATTATGTAATCCAGTCGGCAATTGTAATAAACTTAACATTGAGCTTAAAACGTTTAGAAGAGCGTATAAGAAGTGATAATAATAAAAAGAGAATTTGAAAATAGAAAAGAAAGCCGTCAAGATTTTCCTGTTACAATCGCGGCATTTGTCTCCGCGATATTTCACTGCGCCGTTGTTCGGTGAAAAACAACCGCAGAAACCGCCTTTTACTGAGTTGCAAAAATCGAGAAAAGTATACGTCGGAATTATGTAAAACTTACCGCCCTTTTGCACGCGCTGACGTCAGACATCTGGAGTTGCCCATCCCATATCCGAGTCTGCGATATGTAATCTAGTTTTAGTACTTCATTTTTCCTAGAGGCTTAGACACGCTGTTTTTTCTCTAAAAATCGACTCTAAAGATTGACGAGGATAAAGTAAATTTGTTTGCCTGTGCGGCTTTAATACGATCCTTGCATTTTTTAAGACTACGTTTAGAAACAGCCCTTTTTTATATCGGCTAAGGGAATGCTGTAGTCCGTTTGAGAGGTAGCATTTTACACGCGAATAAGGATCCCATATAGATATTTAATAATAAAGTGTATTGGTTGGTCGAATTGGTAAGAAACGTCATATTTCTCTATGGTCTGGTTTTATATCAATCGTTAGCAAAAAAGATGTTCGCAATAAGCAATGTTCATTTAAGTTAGAAAGCAATGAATATAAGCGTTATGTCCAACAATAGCTGAATTACGGGAACAAAGAACAGCAGTTCTGCCATTACCTTTAACGTGAAAGACATAAATCAGGTGAGGTGAAAACCTGCCAGTCTTGGCCGTGTCGAATGGAATCGAAGAGACATAAATTGTAACAAAAACAAAAGCATTTGTCATCGCCATTATCTGGCCGGAGGCAACGCTCCAGATAGAATTTCTATCGCTTGATACTTAATGATGTGTGAAAACTGTGGAAAGTATGTTAATGCCTCTATAAAATAAGGCGACATATATTTATTGCCGTCCGCCATGTATTGAGTAACGTAACGGCCATTCCTATTATTAGCTTACAGTATATCAATTAATTTAGCCTACTCTATGACTGTTTGATGAATAATTTTAACATTAACTATGCATAGTCTAAGGAGACCTACACTTTCCTACGAGTATCTCCACCAAATAGGTCAGACACTGTCTGACGTGGGAGTCGAGTATCCGAAACCGGCGTGTATGCATGAAGAGAGCGATGAATGTAGACGAAGCACGTCAGGTTTGTAAGGACTGAGATATTTGGCACTCGTTGCTTTCTGTTTACCTCGTTAGAGACCTGGCGTGATGTTATGTTGATGTTGTTGTTAATTATGCATAAAAAGGATTCCACAAATTGTCTTTTTCTAATACAAATTATTATAGTCTTCTAAGTCAACGTGTAATATAAGTAACATTCCAGTATTGTTGTATTACTTTTAATATCTGCGCCCTTCAACATTTATCATTTACAAATAGGAAACTCGAACGAATAACAGCGACATTATCCAAATATACTTTAGTTATTTAGAACAGCGGATATAAAGTAAATAGGTTCGAATTATAAAACAATGTTATCAGCGTGAACTGTGAACGTACGGTCTAAAGTTGGTACCTATACAGTATACCTTTAAAACTTCGTGTATCTTTAAATTTTCCTGTCATTAGTTCGGCGTACTTAAAATTTTGCTTTTGTCGTATGATTTACGACACTGTCTGTTATAAGCTGTTGTAACTATGCCTCGAAAGGTTATGATTTGCGAGACAATACCCAATATGTGATATCGCTTTCTTGACTACGCTTCCGTTGTCTGTGATGTGTCAATACTATTTCGATAACATGCAATAGGAAATAATAAAGTAAACATCGTGACAACATCTATAGATCAGTCCTTCTTAAAGTCCCATTAAGCGTATGAAGTCTGTGAACCTTGCACTTGTGAAGAAAAAATTATACCCAGTAGATTTATTAGTTGGATTATGGCCTTAAATCTGATTTAGGAGGAGACACGAGTCCAACGGTGGAAGAAATAGAGAATTGATAAATAGATTACCCTTCGTAAAACAGAGTAATAACGATTTGCTGAGCATAGGAGTGGACTGAAGAAAAAAAAATTGGTCGGTTCACAACGCGTCGTTTAGTTCGTATTTCAATTTTATAAATAGTTCTATGGTTGTTGTATTATGATGTCTATGAAATAACGTTCATATTAATCTATGGTACCTTATAACAACGGAAACAATTTCTCAGATATCATTATAATATAATGCAGTGACGGTATTGTAACTTACTCATGTTATGTTGCACGTGTATGGCGGAGTCACTCGATACGTGTCACCACTGAATGACTGAATTATGGACATTGACTTTAAATTTGTCAATTGGAATTTCCTCAAAATACGATTTCCCTTTGCTATTTACCTTGCAGCAAGGTTCGGGGTGTGTGTGTGCGTGCGTGCGTGCGTGTGCGTGCGTGCGTGCGTGCATACGTGCAGGTGTGTGTGCGTGCGTGCGTGCGTGCGTCGAGCGTATATATACGTCGGGCGTATTGTATCGAGCGTATATATATATATATACATATACATTGGGCTCTTGTATTAACGAATAAACGTTTTTGTCTACATATTTTTGTTTTTGATGTTCTTTCATTATATCGTCCTTCAATGACTATCTATTTAGGCGTCCCTTGACGCCTTTTTGCTGCGTTTTATTCTATTACTTAGAATCACCAGATGAAAATATGTTGTATTCAATATTTTTCCATATTTGATAAACTATCCGCAATGGAACATAAACATGTAGTGTAATGTACGCCAGTTATTTTAATGTTTTTAGGCAGTTATTCCCGCAGGGGTCAACATTACTGTGCGACGGGTAAACAAAATATCTATGTGGGTGTAAGGTGACAGTATTTAGTTACCTGTGTCTGGCCCGGATATTGGTATACACGTGCATTTTAGCCACGTCTACTTCAAAGCACAACAGTGTTTTCATTATTGCTTAGTAATTTATTAGTTTTGACTGCCTCGTTGGTCGTGCGGTTGCTAGCGCGACTGCCGATCGGGAGGTCCTGGGTTCAAATCCCGGGTTGG
>DWUN01002727.1:0-13252 GCA_018249975.1 Passova gellias
GCTTAATAATAAATTACTATTTGAAGTCGGTCTTTTTTTATTTGTTAAAAGTTAATTTTTGCAGTTTATTGATGTGGAAATTACAATTTTCTCTTCTGTAATTAGTAATCAATACAGTTTTATCTGCAGCTCCACGAATGTATTAAAAGTATTACGAGGTTTAGAAGCCTTCAAACTTCCAGCAAATTCACTATTTTTTGTCTGTGTTAAAATTTATAAACTATTTTGAAACTGGGAAAATTGAAAATGTTTCAAAATATTTGCGTAAAATATAAACGAATTTATTGAAGCGTAAAGTACACAAACCAAGACGCCATAACGCAAAGGTCTGTTTGCTCTTCATTACCGACAATTGCTGCAAACACTTCACGCTGCGTTTCACCAGATTAATAGATGAGAAGTATTAGTTCTTCTCGGTAGCAAGCTTTGGCTTTCATTTTTTATTTAAGGGCCTTTCGTAACTTAAGCTTCATCAAACCATATCTTTATATTGAACAGCAACATAAATAATAACGAAGTAATACTTATTAATAAAAATAAAAACAAAAAAAAATTGTAATAAAAAATATAAAATGTTGAAAAAGCCTTGTCTCACAGTACAATTTTTACATACATTCACATAGATAACCGATATCCCAATCGTCATTTCGAAATTGATTTTGTGTATTAATGAAAACGTAATTAAAAGAATTTTTTTTTGTACTAAAAACCACTTGGCGTAATTTTTTTTTCCTTTTTATAAAGTCTATAATTTGCATACTTTTTGCCTTCGCATAATATTAAGGGTAGGTATTATTTTTGCTGTACAATACACCGACCTTATAATAATAATAGATCTCCTTTTTGATAATATTTTGTAAGAAATGGCCCATTATTTCTTATTTATCGCTGAAACTCAACTCGAAATTCGGTTCTACTTCATTTTTGCCTACATTTATTTAACTTAAACAAACACAATGGCCTTATACTAATTTGTGATAAACAACATAGCATGGTATGTAATGTGTGTTTTGCAGGTATTCAAAGATACGATTAATTATGATTTTTGATTAATGCTCCAGCTGCCAATTAAAAAAGTTTTACACACAGGGCCATTATTTAATACTGTCTAGTATCGCCCAATTTTAACTACTATAATATATATCATTCGTATACGTGTCTTCCTGGTTTTCTAATTATGAAGCAACTCCAATACCATCACAGTTTTCAGCATATTGTTTTAAAAAACAAATGATTCCAAAAAATAATTTGTATATAACAAATCTGAAAAACATTGTCGCCAAACACTCAAAGATTTTAAGCTTACCGAAAACGTCAAGTTAGGCAAATGACACCGGGGGGACAAATACATTTGAAATTCTCTTCAGGAACAGAAATGTTACAGTTTCCTTTTGAAACTCTATATCCCATTAAGTGGTATAAGCTCGAAAGCCATTAAATAATCTCCACGTCGAATTTATTTTAACATCTTACTATTAATATATTCAAGTATCCTCACTTCATTGAAATTTTACAGAATTTTGGACGTTTTTATTTGTGGCACGAGAAAGGTAAAAAATATTATGCAACATTGTGAAATATTTTCTAAAATGTTCCACAATATTTTATACATATTTTGAGTTCAATTTCAGAGTTGCGTTTACAAAAACAGGAAAGTTAGGCAAACGACACCACTGGGACGGAAATATGTCGCAATTTTTTTCGTAAACCGGGATGAGATGCCAACTAAAGTTTTTCCTTCAAGACACTGCGTTCGCGTCAGCGTTCACCGCGCTTTTCCTAGATGACGAACTAACCCGCGTGCCGAGTGTCATTCCATTTTGTTATATAACTATGCTACGCATACTTTATTGCAAAAATGAAGAAAGTTAATGTATTTCTCGTCGAATCAAACCGGATCATATTAATGCTCCGTAACCCTGTAAACAAATTGTATAGAACAAATGAATGATAGTTCCATTTAATGTTCTTATTACAATTTTCCATTGTGTATATGGGATGTTGAAGTTTGTTTTACTAACGACTATTTACATATTGTATACCTACTTATAAAGGAAGGAATTGACAAGTAAAGTCCTTTTACATACGTCTCAAGAGTATTTTAAAGGTTTGAGATGCAAACGTGTACTCGTATTCATTTCCTAGGATTTCATTCCGCAATTGGTATAATTAGTGACTCCACGTTAACACAAACCTTGATCAAGATTTATTTGAACGAGTGTTTTTAGTACATGACGATTTTACAAAAAAGGACCTAAATAATATGAGCGAAATTGTTTGCAAACCAAAATGAGAGTCCTCTAAGATGGAGATTTCTAAAAATAGAATTGTCTAAGATTTTTTTTTTTCATCAAAAAATTTTATGAGATCCAGACGATATGAAAGGATTTGCGATAATACTAGAGATATGTCAATTTCACTTCAAATTATCTATTATTGTTGTTCCCTGGTAGACTACCTATAGCCTCGTTTACAGATTTCCACCGGTTATGGTCCAAAAAAGTTATTTTTCCTCATCTCATTTAACAAAAGTCGCCATAGAAGCTCTATTACAGTATTCACCACATTCCTGCCTTTCACATTTCATAACACGCTGATGAGTGAGTGTAAGTATCAGACACATACAAGCACAGACATATCGTCTTGTATATGTTTCTGTCCTGGCGGATTTTCAACTTGAAACTATCTAAATAATTAGGTATCGTAATCACGTGCCAAATAAATTAGGAGTGGCAAGCGATGAATGCAAATTATTCTTCATTTACTATCAGAAGTTAAATATGGCGCAATTGGAGATTTCAGATATTACATATCTAAATTAATCCGCGGTTATAGCAAGGATGCTGTTTGACACGTATTCAATCCCAGTAATCTGTATTATATCGTTTGTGACAATAGCAATTGCGTTGGCGTAAATCCTATTTGCTCTGATTGTGTCGCTTTAGTAACCTTTCACACTGGCCATGTTATAACCAATTTTATAAGAATTATTACCCAACATCCGTCAATGTCAAGGTCCATTGCTGGATTTAGGCCTCCTCTAATTCTGGCCTCCTGTCGGTTATGCACCTCTTAAATCCAGGGCTTTCCCGGTACCTTTTCCAGATCATCTGAGCACCTGGTAATAGGGCCGTCCGTACTCCTTTTACAGAGTCATGATTTTTCAAGGACCTTACTTTCCCATAGATTATCGGTTTTCGAACGATGTGGCTTGCTCATTCCACGTCAATGTGCTAATTTTTAGAAGTATGAAATGTGTCAGGTTCAGGTACCATATAGCACTATAAAGTAAAAAAATCATCTCTCGGAAATGTATTGACCAAATAATAACGCCAAATTGATAATTTTACTATTTAAGATATTAACTATGCTATTTCTAAATAATACGCGTATTCAAATCGCTAGTACAATAACATCGTTCATTATAACGCTACCGTGTATCATTAATGTACACCAAGAAATTGATGTTATGTTGTAATTTGACAAATACGTGTCTCCTAGTTTGCGGTCTTATAGAAACTTGTCTTTCTCAGGTTAGAGAAGGACAGTAGGGGTTGAGATTAAGTTGGTCCTTCTTAAAAATGAAATGGAAACAGAATTGGATGAATGTCACATTTTATTTATTATCCTGTGCAATTAAAACTGTCTTTGGTAATATACAGACTATTCATCCATTGACTAATTGACTTACGTAGTTGCATTTTGACAGATAAGTATGTAATTTTGTCCTGAGCATCGGAAGCAACATAACACAATACTCTTATGTATATAATGTAACTCATTCTTCTAGGTACGTATGGTGAAATATATCTCTCAGTAACAATGTTGAAAGTCATTCCTTTATTTTGTTTGTATTTTTTATGAAGCAAGCTGAACTGAACCGAGCAATTAATAAATAGCTTCGTTACTTAGTACATGAAAATATACCGAGATCTGTATGTTGGAATATGCATCCTTGAATTTAATATTCTGTACCTACAATAACACACTCCATAAGATTATTTTAGGAACCAGAGCTGTTCATCACAATTTTCTTTCATTGGATAGTATAATATGTCTTTCTACGTTTCTTAATACTACTGTCAAAGAATTTAACTAAAGGAATGATTATATATTGTTTAAATATAAAGTTAAAATAATAATAATATTTAATAGCGGCACGGCTCCAAATTAAATAACTATTAGCTATATATGATTTACGACTAATTTATGACTCTGACATTGGATTACGATTACACTTCTATTCAATTTACTACATTGATCACTTCATCCCTTACATCCAAAATTATACAAAAACAATCCATCGAATGTCACTTAAGAAACAAAGTAAATATAGATTTAGTTGGTCAGCGTATAGGCTTTCATTGTTAGTTGCTTGGTTAATCCGCAACCAGACTTAACTCCGACACGGCTGATTAAATAATGCTATTTGACGGCAATTTCAAAGAAATATTAGTTGGTAATGTTAGTTAAAATTTGACGATTAAATAAAATTTATTCAAGGCATCTGATATCCTAGGTTTTAGTAATAGAAAAATCTTATATTTTATGGGCTATTCAAGTCATTGACAGACTCAAGTTTAATGTAAGAGAAAGACTATATAGAGAACATAATGGAATACACTTATAACATTATTTTCTATAGTAAGCAGAGTGGATGGAACTGAAATGTAACAATGCATAAGATAGAACAAGGGACTAATTAATAAAAAAAAAGTTGGCGTCTTCCAACTTCTATATATTTTATCCATTAGATCTGGATCAAAAGGTTTAACCTTAAAGGGTTAGCTGAATTGTAAAAAACAACTAAAACATATCTAAAAATCTTTTAATTTTTCTTAGTATTACATTTATTATGAAACAAAACAAGAAATTAAAAGAACAAAATAAAAGCAAGCGGAAATATTAACTTAGCACTTAGAGGCCATGAGCATCATCTGCTTATTTTATTCAGTTGTTTGGAGTTTGAAACTTCATAAAAATGAAGGAAGCGAAATTTTACACAGAGCTCAATGCTTTTGTGTGAAAAGTGCTAAACATTTATATTTATGTTGTGAAAACTTTTTACAAAGCTCTCCTCAAACAATACCTATTCGAAATTCAAATGGCTAAATCATAAAGCGATTTTTTAAATATTTTCTTCTTATTTTAAATAGATGGGATGCAGGAATCAGATGAAACATTCTGGCCACCATTGGGTATACTCACGAGATCTTCGAAGAAACTGCTGCCGCTAAGACGGTTTAAATGATGTCATTGAAGGCATAATTTACAAACAAAGTGATAGATTAAGTAGTTCAATTAATTATTGCGCTCCAAGGATATAAAGCTATCACAAATTTCAATTGGTAGTATTAAAATTCAACAATATATCTTTAGTTATTGAAAAAAACATTAATTGCGTAATGGTTTTCTCCAATTCTGAATAATAAATTAACTTTACTTAAGAACATTTTGCAGAAAACGATAAAACTCTTCAGAAACCGTTGAAAATGAACATCTTTGGAAAAGCATCGATATTTGATAAATATGACTCTGATGGAATATAAATTAAATAAGTCGTAGGATCTCTTCGCTGAGATTTTTATTGATGGTCGTAATTTATTTGAGCGGCACCCGCAGTGTGCTTCAGAAGAAATATGAAAGGCATTACAGCAAAAAGGCCTCTCCGAATTTATGAGCATCTCTCTCCCTGTTTGATAACGTTCGAGTTTTCATGGCGGCAGATTCGAAAATATTCTCGATTGGCTAAAAGCCCGGAAATCAGACCGACGTCAATGCGTTTGCGATTTTTCGATTTATTAATGGGTAAGTTATTTATTTTAATCCCGGACTCTTATTAAATGGTAATCTCCCATATCGGCGTTTACGATTAAGGTATACCTAACATATTTATTGCATTTTATACTGGCAGAAACTTGGCATGATTTTACGTCTGATAGCTTATAATGGAAATTCTTTAAAGCTGTACACTGAAGAATAAGTCTGACCACAAACGGATGAGTTCTAAAATCTATTTCACTGAGCTGTCCTATTACGGATCAGTCAGAAAACGAGGAAACGAAAACGCATTAAATCTCCCTGAACATACGATAAACATTTATAATATCAAAAGCAATTGGAACAGGAAGCTTAATCTATCCTTCAAAGTAAACTAGGTCTTAGAAGTATAAATATCTCCTCTACTAGTTAATCCTTCACTCGTATTAAAACCTATCATATGCAGTACTTTACCTAAGGATGTATATAAATATGGCGCAGCGCCAAGTTTTAAAAGCATTACTACATTAATAAGTATAAGTACGCCAACAAAGGGAAATAAGCGTGGAAAGCGAGCTTTATAACGCCTCGAGCACTTTGAGATGTTTGATCTACTTAAAGTGGATGACAAGTTTCCTTTTTACACTTGTGACTGAATTTTGAGTGTAATTGCTAGAACGACGGAGTAACAATATTTTTTTTAAATTTAAAAATAGTTTACTTAATAAAAGACATGTAATACATGGATTTGAACTTCTTCTACGTAGTTTTCATATTATAACATACTACCATTAGAACAAATATACTGAGGTGAGCTGAGTTGAGAGTTCTTTGCTCATTAGAAAGATAATTCATTTGAAAAATGTTTGCAAGACAATATTATTTAGAGTTTCTATATGTTTTACCAATAATATAAAGGTTATCCTATATAGGGTTTTGATTGTAACTAAATAATTTTGAATCTCACAAAGACATAAACAAAGTTGTATCAAACTGGCAATTCCCTAAGCTCAGAATAGCTTAAGATGAGAAAATAATGCGAGAGAAATGGCACTTTCACATTTTTTAAATTAATTTCCCAGGTGTGCTGTAAAAAAACTACAAAAGCAACACTCACTTCGGGCTTACGTTTATGTACTCACCTATTTTATTTTGTTCCTAGTATGTATTAAGTAACTTCAGTAGTCTTTTATATTTTGATGAAAGTCACGAGTGAGTGATCTTAATGCGTTTCTAACCAAGCCCAAAATTGTATAAAAATTCTTGTACTGCCGGTTTAAATTTCTTACATTGCTTAAGGAGAACATTAAAAATGTCGTCAAATACGTTTTAAGAAATTTTTAAAACAAAAGGATTGTCTAACTGTATATTTATATCTATATTTATTTAATACGAAATTTTCATTTCATACTATTTTTAAAATGATCTATTATAATATAAGAACCACATTATAATCACTTACTGTGACCTAATTTTTAAAATATTTGATATGCAATTTTTGAAAGAATTGGTAATTTTATATTATTAATCTAAATATAGTATTTAAGCCTCCATGTATGTATATCTGTTACTTAAAACAAAGTATAATCTCAAGTATACCTATATAAAATGAAATTTAATTCGTTTAAATATTTTATACGCTTAAGCTCACAGCGGTACTTCGTTCTTTAAACTTTTAAAAACCAACTTTACATTCTCTACTAACTGCGAAATGTCTCGTCAAGACGAAAATTTAATATAATATATTATTCCAATCCTCCACCTTGGCGGGCACTTACCACTAGCATTGCCAAAAGTTTAGATATTTACGGGATATGTCTTCAACTTGATTTTATGGTCAAAGAATATGCGTTACCTTTTATGGGAAAGGAAAAAAATACAAGGAGAATTAAGACTTAGAATTAATCGTGAAAGCTAATTACGTGTTTTAATAACATGTGTAATAAATGAGCATGCATCTTATATACAATAACATTTTTAAAAGCATTCATTCACTAAAAGATACGAAAGAAAAAAATCTCCATTATGTATTATTTCCAAGATTCTATTATAATTCTACTAGGTAAATAGAATCAATTTGTGGCTGTATTGCAACATTTAACATATGAACATTTTTGTATCCGGTAGGTTCTGTATACCTGATGTGTCTCGTTGTACCAAAACTAATGTAGTTTAACACCGAGAGATTACACGAAAGATTCTAAGTACACAAATTAAATTGCCTCACCGACAACATTAACTGGATATAATAAAGCGTTTATAACCAAAAAGTGTCTTCTTAATATATGACTGATTTCCATAAGTGACTCCTGTATTTACTTACCTTCCATATCTGTGCACAATATATCGACACAACTAACCACAGACGCCCCTTACATCTGTAATAAGTCTGGAAATTACGCGATCACTGCCCATGTGCAGAAAAATGAATTTTATTATAATACCCCATGACCCCAAGCATGGAATCGTTTGGAAAAATTAGTCATTAAAGTTTTTGTCATTATGTATAACATAATTGTAAAATAAAAACGACGCTATTTAATATTTTTTTACTCAATTGCTTTAAACGGACATTGTGATACGCTCTATAATTATAGAGGCTGTGAAGAGATCTACATTCATATTATTAGACACCATTTATCCAACCACAAAGGCGCATGGCATACATATACATATGTACGATATTCTCACCAAGGAATATGAATCATTAATTTAGGCTTACTATTCCAAGTGTACCAAACATTCATACACAATGTAGAGTTTCTAACTATGAGTACCTACTTGAATCATACATATACGACTATATCACATCAATAGTTTTCGCCACATCTATATTATATTTGCTTGAACCCAATACACACTCAAATTAATTCCATCTTCAATGAAGCAGCATAATGTATTTCGTCAAATAATAACAGGCAGGGTGTCGTGTAAATAGAGCGCATTAATTACTGCCAACCTGTTGTAAGTCTCAATACATATTATATTAATACAACCATTTCAAACTATGAAACACTGTAATCGAATATTCGCTGTAATTGAGACACAGAAACTATTAATGTGTTAATAAGACGCTATCTGCTTCACGAAACTTTTGTATAAAACCGATATCTTGTATATCATACCAGTGACACTTGTATATGTATGACATGACCTTTATGTAATGTGCTATTATAGCATCGCCCGAAAATAGGCATCTGAGATATTACGTGATACAAGAATATCGGGTTTCACGTTTGGTTTCCGTAAGTACCAACTAAAAAGTCTTGCAATATTGAAAGTATGTGCAAATCACACGACATTTTCTCTTTGCTATACCTCGGTCTCAAAACACAATATTAACCTTTTCTTAAGCAAGGTTTATTTTAGACCTAAAATCTGTTTAATTTACAATTTAATGTGTTTGTATAGGACAAGCCATTATAATAATATCGCAGTCTAACTCGTAATCTCATATTTGATAGCGCTATAAAATTAACATCTCCGTATAATGACATTGTTATAATAT
Organism: Passova gellias; assembly: GCA_018249975.1. NCBI lineage: Eukaryota > Metazoa > Arthropoda > Insecta > Lepidoptera > Hesperiidae > Passova > Passova gellias. The sequence continues at coordinate 9,269 of DWUN01002727.1, forward strand.
TCATTGAGGAAGTGTTTAATTATGGTACACACGTTTATTTTCTTTAATTTTTGTGTGTTTATTTTTTAATTATAACTTCTTTATTAACGTGTTATAAATTTAAAATAGCCATTTTCATTTATTTTATTTTCACATGTGGCTACGAAAAATATCTTTATTTTAAAATAGTCATTTAAGCTTAGAGCTAACATATCATGATCATTTACGATTAAGACTGTTTGAATTAGTGGCTTTTATTTTAAAATAACGATTTTTTGCACAGACCAAAAAGTTGCTTTTCGTGGCTGTTCATCGTAAAAATGCAAAACAAAACTTGAATTTCTTTTATTTATCTCTGGCTAGAACTAGCTGAAACTTGATAGATTGTTTCAAAGGAACTCGATAGATTTTAATGTCTTTATCTGACTAATATCTTTATCGTTATCTAATTCCCTTAGTTTTAAAGCGTATACGAGGCGGGCAGCGTTGTAAGGCTTTTAGTACATAATAACCGAACATTTCAATCTTTCCACATCATCTTGTCTTTGGAAGCTACAATGAACAAACTTACACCGCGTAGGTCACCTCATAAATATATTTAAAGGGGATGGTATTTGAGCTTCACCTGTTAACGCCGTTTACATTAAAAACTTGTCGTTCGTAGCCTCGTTCGGGACAAAACTTCTTAAATTATCCTCTGGCCCTCCGTAATTTCCTTTATAATGCTTAAGTTGAAAACACTTCAAAAAGTTTTCGGGTATACTGCGGGAATTGCTTTATTTCTTTAAATCTAGGAGAGAATAGAAATTTATGATATAAACTCAATGGAATGGAACCTAAATGATAGAGTTTTATCGGTCTAACTTGAAACAATAAAAAATTAGTAATTCTGAAATGCCTCAAATCTGTTTTAAGCTTCAATACTGATAAATAATGTTTTAATGTCGATACACTTGTTTTAGCAATCACTAAAAATTAAGTTACCACAGACATCACAATATAAGATCAAGAAAATTAGATCCCCTTGACATTTTCAATGGCAGTAATAAACAGGGTTAAAAATAAATACAGTGTTCCCTATAAAATGTAGCTTCAGATAATATAGAAAATTCATAGCCATACATACAACTGCTGCCTTGTTTCTAACTAACAGTCTTTTTTGTAAGTAAGGAAAATATAGAATCAGTTCATTCCGTAATTACTAATTGTCATGACACATTTCATCCTAGTGAGACAGATGCATGTCGTCGTTAAGTGACATTCGTCGCGATGTCAATTAGTGAGACTTGCATTAGCTTCTAAGTAACATTTCGTCTCTATCTCTACACACATCATAAAGTTGATTAACTAGTGGCCGTAATGCATTAGCTCATATCGTGATAGTCACGGAATATTTAAAACGTTCTTAATTTATTCTTAGTTTTATTTTTCTAAAGTAAGCGCATTCAGACAATCCACGCTAGACAACGTGCACTTTTAAGTACCTAAATAAATAACTATAATTGTGTTAGTAATCCGAACGACTGTAGGATGATACAAAAATCTATTGACACAAAATAAAATACTTTTAACATTATATAGAATACATGTAACTAAATTTTTAACACCGATTAAAATTGAAACTAAATTAGCATCGGCAAAATGTATGAACATTTCAAATAAATACACACGTTGTTGGTTCTTCGCTATAATCAGAGTAAACTTTGGTTTCGCGTCATCGTGCTTAGCTAAATATTCATGGCACGACCAAAAATTAGAGAACCCAACATCACAGGCCCAATAGGAAATTCCGTTGCCTGCATTTGCAGTGATATCGCCCAAAGCATCGTTGTATGCAAATTTGAAATGACTATTTCATACGAAGGTCATTTATATCGGAGTTCCCTGGCATATCGTGAAATAGAGTTTATAAATCATTTAAAATTTATATTATTCTAGCGTTTTCTTTCCGGACTTAGTAACTTGAAACGTAAATAACACCACAGTTCTAAGATATACATACATAGGTAAGTGTATTCGGTAGAAGCCCATCAACTAATGCCTCAAAAATAACTGAAAAACCCACCTCTCGATTTTGTCAGGAGTTGTGGTAATATAAAATATTGTCCATATATAAAAATGACTGTCAAAGGGAATATATAGTAAATATCTACCCTTCATTGCTGATATAATGCGCTATCCTGTGTCCGAAAAGCACAATAAGCAACAGCGGTTATCTTCATAATCTGCTCGGCGAGCTCTATAAATTACTTACACACGCTGTAGATAAATCGCAACGAACGATTGTATCCCGGATGTAACAGACAAGCCGTTGAAATAAATAAACGCCACTACAGCAGTCGATTTCCGACGCGCAGCCGCTTCCGTTGTTCAGAGAAACTGTATTTCAGCCGCGCAAAGAAAATTATGTCTCCGTCTATCCGGGAAATAGGATGACGTCACCGTGTCGTTGGCGATACGATAAGGTGGAAACGAAAAACATAATAATAACATTATGCACAGAATTATTATTTGAAACTGTTTTTTAGGAATTTAAAAACAATACTAATATTTTTAATTCATTATGCCCGAAAGAGAAACGTTTCATTTCGTCGTTATTAAAATACGAGTAACTTAATTCAGCGGAATGGCTCAAATATTACTTGATATAATTTAATATGAAAAGCCAAAAAAATTAAATTATTTCATTCGTATCCCTTACGGGTATTGACATATTATTCGAATGTGGTCATTATTTAATACATACTAGTTTGATAAATAAATGTTATGTAGCTTTTATCGGAATATTTTGATGAACAAATGATTCTCAAATAGAATTTAACATATCTGTGTTCAAAAACTGAAACAATATCAAATATTTGTCTTAATCCACTCGTTCAGTAATAGGCGATAAATATGTATATAGTATTAACGTACGTACGAGTTACAATAAATAGTTTCTCATTGGACCCAAGAGTAGAAACTTTTGGACGTTAAAGTTGCTGCAAACACGAAAGACTGGGACTCGTGCCCGCATCTAAAACAAACCAAATTGCAAGTGACTAAGTACCAACATACATGGAAACTTTCCTCGAACAGCTTCGCTCTAACGAAGCAATGTTGTTCATAAGAAGTAGAAGTTAGTTTTATATAAAACAAATAAGCCATTATATTATTTAATACTTTAATGAGATGACTGGCAATCAGAGATTAAGTATGGCAACCATAATAAGTATTACAAAACAAATAAACTGACAATGATTAAGATAACATATGTATGTATGTATTGCAAGTTAAAGTTCACAAAAAGACATGTAAAGTACAGTTCGGTACTAAAATAGGTTTCCAGAAACAATTGTTGTTGATATAAATGTAATAAATTATGCACACAACATAAGTTATCCAACTAACTCCCATATGAATGGGTATAAAACATTCAATAGCATATTTTGAATTCTAAAGATATGGTTATCTATAACGATAGCCAAGTATTCCCAAGAACATACAAGAATTTGACTAAGTTGCAACCAAGCTCAGATAGCTCGAAGTAAACCATGTTTGTGCAACGTGATTGATTTATTTAAGCTTCTCAGAGCTCTGCTAGCAGTAGTAGTTGTGTTGTTTGCCTTGTACTAGGACCTTAGGTGCCCCGTAACTATCGAGTTACGTGGCGTGTAAGGTTAGTTACGGTTGGCCTGAGCTCGGCTGTCTTACCTGTAAATGGAAGACGAGTCAGTCTTAACGTATACTAAACATAAATAGACCAATAAAGTTGTTGCCTCTACGAAGCTAATATCCTTCATTTTTTTTAATACCATGGTTCTCAGTATACGAGTACATTGCAAAAGCTCACTTTTTGCAACTACCACAATTTTTTAGTTCAATAAAGCATAAATAAATACATAAATTACTAAAATGGTTACTAGAATGACCTCAGCAGCAGATTATCGTTTATATATTATGAATGCATTCAAAACATTTAATGAATACAGAACAAATAAAATAGAGAACTACACAAAAGTAACA
>DWUN01002728.1:0-13249 GCA_018249975.1 Passova gellias
TAACATCACGCCTGTAATCCCCGAAGGGGTAGGCAGAGGAGTGTAGTACACCCTAGTATTGAAGAAACATAATGCCTATATAAGGTTTATGTTTACGAATGATGTACGTTAGACATGTCTGCATATTACCTACAGTCACACCCGTTTCTCATAAAACTGGTTCAAATCCTGGTTGTTACTTGGCTATGAATTTTTATGTGCCTTTTTGGATTTGAAATATTTAATATCACTCGCTATAACGGTAAAGGAAAACATAGTGAAATCTGCGAAGCTTAGAGATGTTATAAAAAATTGTTTCAGAGGTGTGTGAAGTCTGTCAATTTGCACTTGGCCTGCGTGGTAGACTATGGCGTAAAAGCCTCTCAGTATGAGAGGCGACCAGGTCCAGCAGTGGTATAAAAAAATGTGGGGTAAAAAATAAACACTTATAGTTTGAGTTACAGTTGAACAGAACTGGTCACACCAAATATTTGCCCTAGGTTGGAATCGAACCCGCAACCCTAGGCCAGCACTCAGATTCACTAATTACTGGACCAACGGATTGGTGAAACATTACAAATGACCGGTGCTTGTTATATGAAAACATATTGGCTTTGGAGTTGTACTATAAATTAGCGCTTACAAAATGCTTCGCCTGTATACGTTAAGGATTCTTTGTCTTTATTATTGTGTTTAATTTATTGTCAGCCAGCGCGGTTCAACATTTTGTTCTGTACGGTCACACGTGCTACTGTTAATGTAACGACTGCATTTAATTTGTCGGAAATGCAATTTTAATAATAAAGAATAATAGTATTAAAATTTTATATAGTCTACTATTTTGATGTTTCATTTTTTGGAAATCCCATTGGTTTTATCGGAGACGTATTACCGGAAAATATTTGAGCTAGCTAAATTGATGGTTTCATTTATTAATTGATTGAATTATAATGTTAGTGGGAATAGACCCTGATTTTTAGGTTGTCAGAATTTAAGAGTAATTAATTTAATTTAAGTCAATTTTAATTTAAGCTTGCAGCTTACAAAAACATTTTGTGCTAGTATTTTTTTAAAATTCTTATGCATGTTTCTTCAATATACCTGCATTAAAGTTAACCTTAGGCTAACCGAAATGGTTTCTTATTTACAAATGTGGATGGATCACATTGGTGTTATAGTTATTAAAGATCATAGAGAAAAGCGCTATTAAAATGATGACGAGCGGAGAATAGACGTAGACAATTTTTAAGTTTCAATTAGCATTTGAATTGATATTTCAGTTTGTATTGTGTAGGTGCGATGCTTTTGGTCAGTGGGAACGGCTGGCGCGCTGCGATTGGCGATAGACACGGTTGGGATGACGGCTATTGTTGCGATGTCGCATGCGATACCTAAAATATACAGTTAGGCGGTCACGTATCCATTGTTCTGATTTACAATGTTTTTGGTAACCTTTTCGGTTGTAAATGATTAGGTTGAATTAGTAACGATCGAAGGAAAACATAATGCACTATTGAATTTATAAATATGTATTTCAAATTGTCGTAGCGAATATTATAGCAGACAATTTAAAAATGTTCTTACCATAGACAAGTGGTATATGATTGGTTATATGGATGACAGTGTTTCCATGGTAACGAATATATATATAGTGCAGTGGCGCCACCAACCCCAAATTGATGATGTTTTGATAGATTGAAGTAAGATTAAGATATTTAAAACCATACATTTCTTATTATGAGGCAATAATTATAATATTTGTCTGTGATTACTTTTTAAATGTCTTTGACAAGAGTTTTTCTGCTGTTAAATTAATTCATTGTTTCGATTTATATTTTTTGGCGCCAAGGACAGTGGCGCCACAGAGTTATTGAAAACAAAATTGCGGGAACTGGAGGAACACTTGAACAACTATCAACTATGAATGGCTGATTGAAGAAATGATTCTTTTGTTTGTGTTTTTAGACTCATTTTTTTTCTGGTATTGCGTTTGATTGAAAATGATAGGTATATAAGTATCTATGCGAATATGGATTCATTATTTGTTTTATTAATAGATTTCTTGAAATACGCACTGGATAGTATAATTAAATTATAAAATATTGAATAAAAACGTTTTTCAATTTTCGATAACTAGAAAAATCTGGTGCATATCGACAAAATATGAATAATAAGGCAGATAAGATAGCCGAAATTCACGGGCTAGTGTAGTGGAAACGCGTGTTCATTGTGTCCACTAACAAAAAGGTCGAAGTGCGTGACCGGCAGACGGCGCGGCGGGCCAGCTCTCGCCACTGCACTGCGGGATCCGGCCGCTGCGCCTCCACTGCGGCTCCTGCTGGACTGTGCTCAGGTAACTATTATTTTTTTATTTGACCTGGCAAACAGGCAAACGGGCCACTTGTTGGTAAGTGGCCACCGTCGCTTATGCATATTACTATTATTGTACTTAAACGCAATATTCATTATTAATTAATTCACTGCTGCCATTGGAGTCAGAGATATCAGAAACTGGCGTGTGTGAAGAAACTGATATAGGTATGTAGTAAAAGCATGTCAGTTTTGTAAGGATAGAGATATTTGGTTTTCTCTGTCTATCACGCTTAGTACTGATTTCGTATAAAAATGGTCTAGATTAATGGTTAATTCTCATTGATTCAAGAAAGTACTTCATCATTAGATAATCTTCATATAATGTATAATATACATACCTCTTGTTATTAACTCTTGGTACATTGATTATTGATATGATTCCTGATATTCTGATGTGTGAATGTCCCAGCATATTGATTCATCAATTAATTCCATAAACGTGTAATGAGCAAAATTTTCATATTTGAAAAAAGAATACCTTTTCGGATTGGTCACTGTTTCTTGTATAAAATGAATTATTTCACATCGTTTGCTCAAGTTACCTTACTTCCTCACCTGCTTACCAGTTATACCCATTGTCCGTCATCCGAGCGGAGAGGCCAAGGTTTGTTTTGTTTCGAATTCAATGGGTTTACAATTCTCGAATTGCTTACCGATGGCGACTAATTGTTTACCATGAAGTATTTGGCAACAATTTGGGTTAATTTTATCAATGTCGTTGCAATAATGTACTGTACCTCTAGGGGTATTATGAGGTATTCTGAGGTAGATATGGGTCTTTTTACCAAGGGCACATACAAGGCGCTACTTCAAAGAAGGCAACCCTTTGCATCTGTTTCGATAAAGTAGTCGACCAAATGCGATGGTGTCCACTTACTACTCATCATCAGGTCGCCCATCTGCCTCTGTCGTAGGCTGTATATAACAAAAGCTAGGTTAGTTACCTTACACTAATTTTGATTTATTTATTTCTTACCGTTACCGACAAAAGACGTATTTAAAACCACATGGCATATTCAATCAGTTATCCTGAACGATGATGAAAATGTACATTCGTGTAAATAGCTGTGTTAAATTAATTAGACATGATTAACTCTCTTTATATTTTTACTACTCAGTCATCCTAATCTCGTCGCTTGCATAGCGAAGAGGATGCAATGGATGCCATGACAATGAAACGAATGAATGGGAACGCATGAATGAACCGTCCGAAACTGGGTCAGTGTTCGTAACGTCAAACCAATGGGATAACGGCGTTCTATTCAAAAATTGAAAATGGAATTCGACAATGCGATAATAGTAAAAACTTATGGAGCGTGACTTACTATTTCACGGCGACACCTTGCGTGGGAGTTTAACAAGTGGGCTTAGTATTATGCTGCTTTTGCAATCGCTGTAACGCGAACGATAAATGAAGAATCTGACTTTACATCGTTTTTTTTACTATTACGTACTTAAGTCGTTTAGGATCCCTATCATGCTCAATATGGCGGCATATATTAGCGGCTACTAATGTTTTAAAAAAAAACTATTTTTCCTCGTTAATGATTTTTAATTTTTTCTTTTTTAAGTTTTACCACAGTTTTCCTCCTTGTTATTTTCGTTTTTTGCTACATACACCTGTTTCGTGTTTTTCCTGTCTCTCTTTGGTGAACTTTTCCCCTATTCTTAAACATCATTTAAATTACATCACTATTAGTATATATAGTATATATTCGTATATATACAGGTTATGATACGAGTCAAACAAATGATTTCATATATTTGTAGTAGTCTACTTGTTATCAGCGATTTCGTTTGCGCGGCAATGTTGATTTAGTAACAGCAACACACACAATTTTACTTGCGTTTTATGCCAATATTTGAATTTCACACAATTTTTCATAACCATTATGAGTTCCTAAATATATTCGAATTTCGAATGTCGCGAGGTCGTCGCACGATGCAAAAATATTCACGCTTTGCTGGCCATTCGCGGCTTCCGTTTGATTTCATCACGTTTCCGGTTCTACGCGCGTACGTTGGCATTATGTGTATTATAAATTGTAATACAAATTATTTCCAATGCCATTCGCATGATTATTATATATATGTATACCCTAATTTTATTATAATTAGCCGTCGTGTCATGGGTATAGCGTAATAAACCTAGTTCTGTTGTCATCATTTTATGTTGGTACATATGAAACACAAATCGTGTACCTAAGTAATCCAATAAACAATTGTCTTTATGGAATTCGAAATTCAAATTTGTTCTAACAATCAGATATTAATTTTAAAAAACTTACATATCTATTAAGGTGAGTGGTGACTTATAAAAAAAAGTTTTGAAACCAAGCACTTCTGCGTCATAGTAAGTTTTCGTAAAGTGAGCATAGTTTTTCGTAGTAGGTATACAATTAAAACACTATTATTCTTATTCTTTTGGTATAATAGCCTTGTTTTAGAATCAGGTTACCAGCTGCACCATAGCTTACTGATAGGGTAAGCAAGCAGAACAGGATAACAAATATCCTTACAAATCTGCATAATGCATCTTCTGCATAATCATTCTTATTACAAACACGCTGATTTCGAAGACTTCTGATTCTCCAGTGTAAACATTTATGTGATGAGCACATTTGTTAGGTCTTTTTGATCGTGATAAAAATATCTATATAAGTATCATATCGTATGTATATACGAGTATGTATGTTTTTCAGCTGTCCGGTTACCATAACAGAGGCATTCAATTGCCTAATTTAGAATCGGATAGCCGTGCGTGGAATTGTCTCCAGTTATTACTACTATTATTATTTTGTCACTCATCATTCTTCTAATTCATCAGTGAATGCCAAAAACAATCGTTGATTTGATCGAACTGTCAATGTTTCAGATCGTCGCGTGGAAGTCAAGATGAAGAGTGCAATATCTATGGTATTCGTGTTAGTTCAAATTCTACGGGCTGTCTCTTGTTTGGATCTACCGCATACTCACGAAGATCATACAGAGGTAGGAAAATAGATAAATGTGTAATCAATTTGGAGTTCCCACATGTTTCATTGCTGGGTATGGAATATGGATATCCCTTATAAGAGCAGGAGATCCAGGGATCTATGTTTAGCCAGTGAGAATTAGGGATAAGACATATTATGCCTTTACTTTTACTTTTACTGTTGGAGCCTAAATGAGTTGATTTCATAAAAAATACAATAATTAAATTTTAATGCAAATCCCAGAGATAATTAACTATATATGATTGTTATTCTTAATGTTATCTACATTTCCCAATTTCAGTACAATTTGGCGTCCGAAGCAGGTAGAGGTCGTCGAGATGTAATCGAAGAGGAGAAATACTACAATATACGTTCAGAAAACAGGAAAGATCCCGTGAACCAGCCATCGCCCTGGCTGCCTGGCTCTCTGCCCGCTGAAGACGACCCCACAACGAAGATATCAATCACTAACGACAATCCACAAATACTATCCCTATATCAGACCACAGAGAGAGTTACAGATAGACCGACTGGCAGAGGGGCTAGAGCGTCTAACGAGAATTGGATCAAACTACCCTATCCAGGTCATGACGATCAAAGAGACGACATCCTAACTCCACCGCAGCCGTCCGGCGAACTGATAAACTCACGTATGCCCAGAGTGAACTTTGTGACGCAAAACAAACAACTAGAAGCATCAGAATCGAGGAACGACAAGGAAACGGTACAGAGACAATCACGAAAAGACGACTTGAGAACCGAATTTGTGAGACCCGAAGAGGAGGAGAGATCGAAGCAGTACAAACCGGTCTACCCAAGGCAGGCGGTGTATTACCCAGAAGATCCGCGAAGGACTTACGACGACCGTTACTACGGCAACGAGGATTTGTACAGACGCGATCCGTACTACGACTTGTACGACCGTAAGAGATACTATCCCGGCTACGGGCCCAGAATGGACAGATACGATGATGGGTATGACAATTACATTCCGCGTAAACCGAAGAGGATTATATACTACGCCCATTTGCCCGAGGTCGTCCGAACACCACCCAGCGTGGACCTAAGATATCGTTACTCGGTAGATCCGTACCGACGCTTTGACGAGGATTACGGCTCCAGAACCGGCAGATACGACTACAGATTCCGAAGCAGATACCCTTACGCGCCTCTGAGGAAAGACGACCGGAATTACAGGGATTTGGTCGGGTCCAGTACAGTGAATAAGGATAAAAAGGCGGACGACAAGGTAACGGCTGCAGCCGTATTGCCGCAGAAGGATGATAAATATAAAAATTCTGGAAACACCAATAAGGTGCTAAGTAAAAATGGCGTCAATAGCAACCAGTACCGCGATAGCGATTACAACAGTTATAACGACCAGGTTTCGCACAAGGCTTTCCAAGATATAGTCAGACCAGACGACTCGTACCTTCGGTTTGAGGAGCCATTATTCCACAGAGCTATCGAGGATCCGTACCAGAGAAAATATTGAACGCAACCAATGTAACTTCGTACAAACAATTGCCGATCGGCTTCAATCTATTCATTTGTTTCCCAGTCTGAGCCCATTCCGCGTGATCCTTGTATAATATGTCGCTAATAAACGTTACAAAAGATCGCTCTCGTTTTAATTATTCGGAGGGAGGCGAGTTCGCGACAAATTGCGCGGGCAATAAATCGAGCGTTCAAATTAAAACGCGCGAGGGTGAAGATGAATTTCATTAAGAATTAATTAATGTCATTCTTAAGCGTTCTTGTTTTTGCGCGCGGCTTAAAAAAAAAAAACATCTGTCGGCGATGTCGGCGGCGACGCGTTTTCCGAAGGTAATTAAGCAATAAATTTCACGGCCGCCACCACCGCGAGGTGGAGGCCAATTACTTTTGGGCGTTTAAGAAAATGAATGTTCTCGTCTCGAGTGCGCGTTGTTATTACGCGAGCCGCATACAATATCGCAGTTTTATCGTAACATCACGCCTGTAATAGGCTGTGGTAGGCAGAGCAGTGTAATGCACCCCCACATTTCACCAGTTACGTTTAAGTCCCACAATGGAATAGGTGTTGAGCCTATTGCCATGCACCGGGCACACATCCAAACTCGGAGTCACTACTAGAAATTCTAAACTAGAAAAATCCAGCAGTAGCCAACCCGGGATTTGAACCCGGGACCTGCCGATCGGCAGTCGCGCTAGCAACCGCACGACCAACGAGGCCGTTTTATCCTGTGATATAATTTCATTTACATACAGTACTAAGTTATAATAAAAACAATCCTTGATAAAACTAACTTTTTTATATTCAATTGGAGCGGTACCTGTTTAGTTAGCGTGTTCCGGGAGAGATAAACGGCAGATTGAGTTTGATTCCCATCCAGTACATGACTCTTTATTCTGTGTATACCAATTCATTTACCATGTCTTCGTATGAGTCAGTCCAAGGTATGACATTGTAATCCATACTAATATTATAAATGCGAAAGTAACTCTGTCTGTCTGTGACGTTATTACGGCTAAACCGCTGAACCGATTGTGATGAAATTTCATATAGAGATCCTTGAGGGTCCTGGGGTGAACATAGGGTACTTTTTTCTTCCATTTTTTTGTAGGTTTTGCTGGAATTTTATTGTTTTTGCGAAAATGTCGCAACTTTGACAAAGAAAACTTTGTGACACACTGATTTCCAGGCGGGCGAAGCCGCGGGCAATGCTAGTAGTATTATAAATGATTTAATAACAAGAAATGATATCTACACGATTCTTACATCTAAACCAACTGGCTTATCCACGACTGCCATAATCAGACCGCGAACGAGTTACTACACAACCAACAACACTAATTACCGTTGAGGGCTTAGAAAAAAATCTACGACATGACAGCTTGTAATCAGGGGAATAGATTTGTTTTTTTTTTTCCTTCTTTTTTCTTAAACGTTACGGCCAGAAGCGTTCGCGGATTAATGGGGCGGCGATAAATTACGCGTAATTAAACGTCTGTTTTGGGGTTCGTACCCCGGCCGAGGTTAGACGGCTGACGATGTTACTCGTAAATCATCGGCCAAGATTCGCTGGCAGCTGAAGCGTCGTCAAGATGTCGCTTGAGTTTGAGGCGTTACAATTTGAATTAAGAACGCAGTTTTTTTATTTATTTACTTAATTTTTTTATTTTCCGCTTGTGTAACATTTGAGTCGTTACAATTTGAATTAAGAACACAGTTTCCTTTTATTTCCCGCCTATATTAAAAATATTAAGATCTTATAGATATATTTCAGAGAGTATGAATTCTTTTAGGTTAGGTTTAGGTACATTTTCAGGATAAAATATCTAATCAAATTTAAAAAAAGAAGTTAGCTATATTAATGTTTCGATTACAAGCTGTAACTTCCAACCTCGAACAGGTTGAAAATTACTATAACTTAACGTTTATGAACGTATTATTAATACTAAGTAAAATATTATTAATAGAAACAATAATATTTTAGGATGGTACCACACTCATCCATCTGGTCTCAAATTAGCCAGAACTTTTACTATAGTTAGTAAATAGACATTTATACCAAGAGATCGAACAAAACAAATAAATGCTCATGAAACAAATATTTGTCCTGCTCAAGAATCGAACTACCCCGGCTTCAGCAGACTGAATCAAATGGCCACTGAACCAACGAACCAGTTAAATAAACATCTGATATTTAATAAAAGAACTCATATTAATGTAAGATACATTTATTGAGTAAACAGGAACTCTACAATCATTGATAAGCTGAATTATTTATATAGTCACTACGATCCGGTGACACCACTTTTGGCATAGAATTGGTTATTACCAAGTATTCGTTTGGGCATCTATGGTCCAAGAAATAGACAAGAGAGTTCAGTTTTTTTTCTCCCCTTTTGATCACTCGATATTCCTTTTTTATTCGATTTATTTGCCAGTTATTAACGAAACTTAGTTCTATTTTTTTTGTCAAAACGTTTATAAACATAGCAGATGGAAACGGGAAGCTTTCCTGGCGTTTTCATACTAGTCCATTTAATTCAATCTTTACAACTTGTGACTTATTTGCAATCCATAAAAAAGTACCAAATTTTTAACGTACATATTTTTTGGATCAAGATATTTCAAATATTGTTTAGTTTTAAAATATGTACAAAAGAAATATTAAAATTATTTATTTTAAATTTATCTTATATGCGTTGACAAATTATATATATCAACTCTCAGATTAACGAACAGCTGTGAATATCTACAATGTCCCGTTCGTTTGCCGCGATCATGGCAACACCGCGAAAGGGTTGTGACAGATGCGCGCCCTTCTACACCGCCAGGAGCGTCGTCTTGAGGCGATATTCATTACCTCCACAGAAACAGCCGGCATTACGAGTACCCACTCGTCGTGAATGCGCTCTGATCTAATCCCGACCCAACTTGCTTTGCTAATTGGGACCGTGTTCGTGGCCAAAGGGGTCCCTTGTAACGCTTGCGGTGTTTGGTTTTTCTTATGGAACACATTGAAATGTTATTAAGCAAGGAAGAAAGAAAGAATAAACTTATTGCGTTTAGTATAAAGGGAGACTAAAGTAAAAAAATCAGCCATGAGTAAAACAATGACAACTAAAAAAAATTGACAAAAAAAAAACATTGTCAGTCGATGTCATAAATATATCATGTCCGTTTAAAGTTTACATTTAGAAAATAAATATATTATAACTAGGTCATGCGCGAAACCCCCCCCCAGCAAAAATGAAATTATTTACGACATCACATTAGAAACCATAAAAACGGCAGTATTTCTCTACTACATAATAAACCTACATATGAACCTTCCTCTTGAATCACTATTAAAAAAAAACCCCAACAAAATCCGTTGCGTAGTTTTAAAGATCTAACCATACATAGGGACAGACAGCGAAACGCGACTTTGTTTTATACTATGTAGTGACGGTGTAAAAGTTATATTGAATTCACTACTTAATCTATAAAAAGTAATTTCACGCAATTACATTTAAAAAGGATACATATGAGCCTATCTTTCAAAGCATAGCAAGCATTATCCCGTTCATAACTAGGAATTTCGTTACTCAATATCAATTATCTGAATGAAAAAGCCTTGAAATCGTCATAGATGAAATTCTATCTTATAGCTAAATTAGTAAACTCTCTACGATATGTCATTGTTACCTCATATATACCGCAAACTAGATAAATACGCTCGAATTACCATCCGCGCGATGCTATTATATGAAAGTAGGCGATCCGGAACTAAAACTTAACCCTATTCCGTCGACAATGGCTATAAACCTGCAGCTAATTTACTTACCTAACCCTTAAATGATCACAAAACAACGTCAACTCACATAAACAGTGGAAATGCCTCATCAGCGTACGACATGAGGACATTATAACTATTAACATGTCAATAACAATTTGGCAAATTGCTTTTATGTTGTTAGAGGTATGAGACCCGTCGAGAAAGGGGTACCAGCAGATATAGGGTTGGTTCAAAGTGAATTACTATTGGATTTTTTTAATTTTTTTCATTTAATTCAGCTTTTGATCGCGAAGTCGTCCGCGTGGAATAGTGAATTTTGGCAGCGTTTTCATTTTCTGGGATACTTTGAAAAATTTGACAGATATAGTTTTTTATTTCTTTTGTAAAAATGATTCTTTTTTCGTAAAAAGTATCCTATGTTATTATACATATAAACCTTCCTCTTGAATCACTCTGTCTATTTAAAAAAAACCGCATCAAAATCCGTTGCTAGCGTAGTTTTAAAGATCTAAGCATACATAGGGAGAGACAGCGGAATGCAACTTTGTAGTGAAGTAATGAAACGTAAAGACTGTGTGGATAACTGTAATATGTTTTAGTAGGAACTATTAACCGACCAAAAAGAAGAGGTTCTCCTCTCCGCGTATATTTTACTTTTCAATTTTTTTTGACCACGCATAACTTATTACGGTATAGTCCGATTTCGATAATTCTTTTTTCAATGGAAAGGGTATACCTCGAAATTGGTCCCATACAAATTTGAAAAAAATCCAAAAGGGGATGTTAGATTTTTCACTCGCAGATTGTAATGTATGACCACGCATAACTTTTTACAGACTAGTTCGATTTTGATAATTCTTTTCTTATTGGAAACGATAGTGGCAACCCTATTCGTTATGCAGCCGCGACGGAAGACAAGTTAAACAGTCCAAGTCAAGGGTCGCGCCCCGCCGCCGTTCAAAATTGATAATATCCCCCGAAATATCGTAACGTTACATCAGTTATTCATTAAACAAGATATGATGCCGGTCCGGTGCCAATTAATATTTACGCGCACCGTCCCTCTGTCCCTGGGTGTAAATTAATTTCTTAGTTCGCCCGCTAAATAATAATGATTGCTTAGCGAGATTGGCTCTGCCGATTTTCCATTTGGTAGCATCTAGAGCTTACACTTATGATTCGCTTGGTTTAGTGATTACAAACGTTGAATGCTGAACCGGTTGTCCTGGGTACGATTTCCGTCCGAGACAAACATTGTTGTGATGAGCACGATTTTTCGTTTTATTTTTAAGTTTGAATAATTCATTTGAAATTACCAATAATGGAGGTTTAGCTCGACTAAGTCAAATTTATTTTCGTGTCCTGAAAGGTATCCCATGTTACTTCTAACCCCTCCAAGAACATGTGTTCAAAGTTTCATGATGATCGGTTAATTAGTTTTCGCGTGGAAGCATAACAAACAAACTTACATTCACATTTATATTAGTTAGGTGTTTGGTACAATAACGTAGCCTTAATATATAAACACGTCAGCTGGTACTTAATGACCATTACTACGAACTTGTAAACTATCTACATCGAGTCCGTGCCGTCGGCCTTCCGACCCCGTGTTGTACGGCATCTTAGGGATATTTAAAAATGTGTATGGTTTATCAGTGGTTACGGGTGCATTAAATCGCCTGTCGCTTCCCAGATAATTGAATGGACAGCTATGCACGATGGTAATAAGGCGAATGATAATCCAATGTGTCACGACATAAATTGGTTTTGGCGACAATGTATCGAACGGAATTCTCCGAAACAAGATCGCAAGCCCATATTTCATTTCGCGCCGTCCCGCTTATTTTACTTTATGTGACATTTTATTAGAAACTTTAATACTCAGCTGTCGTTATGAAGGCGAGTAACGAGGACAATGTTGAGCGATGATAGCTCAGCTGGACTGACCCAGTGGTAGGGTGGTTAAAGCTGATCGCTAAGCCGGTCGTGGGTTCGATTCCACCTCAGAAACAACGGTTGTGTAATAAAAGCATGTATTATGTGTGTTTATCAACTGTCTGGTTGCTATTACACAGGTATTAAATTGCGTATTTGGAATCAGATTGCTGTGTGTAACATTGTGCCCATTATTAGATACTATTTAAATTGGGACCTAACTGTGGTATATATTTTCTTTATACATATATAAAAATCAATTGCTGTTCGTTAGTCTAGCTAAAACTCGAGAACGGCTGGACCGATTGGGCTCATTTTGGTCTTCAAATAATCGTAGAAATCCAGGGAAGGTTTATAAGGTAAGAAAACAGGGAAAAATCAGAGCAGAATAGTAATAACTGCAATTTAATTTTTCCATATAAACTGCTTACCTGTCAAACATAATACGATGTACGATACGTCCCGTCAATAACGATTTAAAACTAAATGCATAAAACATTGTCGGGCCTGATTATATGAGTATTGGAATAGGTGGCCATTTTGTTTTAGTTACAGCATCCTTCAGGCAGGCAATGCGACATAGCTCCTATGGTCCAGTTATATATAGACGACTGTGATCAGAAAGAAAGAAAGAAGAAAGAAGAAAGAAAGAAAGAACTTTATTTGTAGACTTACACAGCACATAATACAAAACATAATAAAAATAAAACAAAAATT
>DWUN01002729.1:0-13247 GCA_018249975.1 Passova gellias
TAATAACACCCATTAAATAGTAGGGAAATACTATTATAATTTATATGGCAGAACAACGTTTGCCGGGTCAACTAGTTAAATATAATTTGAAGGTAACTGAGTCTATAAAAACAGGTAAGTCACAGTAATTTATTCGTTAATAAATTCAGAAGAACCTTTATACATATTATAACCAACTAATTTACTTTCAAGTTATAAAGGATAATTAAAGGGAAAGCGCTAAAAGGTATAAATAGTCGCACAGACAACGTAATAAAATACATTGATTAAAATCATAGTGCTCAAGATCTCCGACATCTTCCGACCTGCACTCAGGCTGCGTCTATAAGTGGGATAAAAAGGTTTGAAAGGTTACAGGTACAAATTTAATAATTCCAGTCTACTACAACTACTGCTACGAGTAATAGTACCTACTGTTACTAGAAATACAAAATTATAGGCTGCCAAAAAAATTAAGACATCATCATTATTGGACTGGTTTGTTGTTCGCGAAAAAAACCGCAACAAAAGACTAACACTTAAGAACCGAGAACAACTGCTGTTAACAGATGGGGCACACCTGCCACTGAATAACGGATCTCGAAGACAGATGGACTTTTGCCTCATTAACAAGTAAAAAGATAAACACTTTGCTGTACTGACAATTGTTATGAATTTACGAATAATAAAGTTTTAACAACTTGACTTCCCTAACTACTTTAACGATCTTCAGCATTTACCTACTCATTTAATTGTTTTGTAATTAAAAGTACATGTAACTTGAAATAATTCAATGCAATAATAAAACAAGGTCGTCGACGTGACATTCGTTAAAGCCATCATAAAATTTCAATATACATAATGCATAATAAAGGGCATGGTACGTCAAAGTTGGTTAAACAGGTTCTGTCAAGAGCATAAGTGAAAACGAAATGAACAAAACTACGAACTGTTTATACTGGTACGTCGTATTATATGTGTGCTATATTGAACATGGGAAAGACTGCGTTGCAAAAGAATTCTGAGCGACGTATCTGAGTTCTGACGAAAGAAGGTCTGATGAACGTGTTCGGTTCAGGTTTCAAAAAATAACCATCTATCTTTTACATATTTCATCTACAGTTTTATAGGAGTGTAACAAGTGTGACCGAATAAAATGTTTCATATCCGGAGAAAAATACAGATAAAAGTAGGTACCTACACAAAGTAATATTTTTGAAATGTTTTGAAAATTGTGTAAATGCATCAAATGTGTAATAACGCGAATGGAAAAGACGATTTTCGCTACAATAACATTCTGAAATTACATTTTTAAAGATTTGCGAGATATTTTAAAATACAAGCATATTTTTTTAGCTATTGCAGATTAGTGGGCATAGTGTCACGTTCATTAGATATTAAATAATAGTATTATTATAGACGTAATAACAATATATACGACGTGCGATTTTGCGATTCCGGAATTTTCAATAGGATTAATTATATACGAAATATATCGGTATATATTAAGCGCCTTAGATAATAATATACATTATTAGATAATTCCTTTCACTAATTTAGAAATTTTACTTATATTATACGTACATATTAATTCAGTCCATTATCAATATTATGGCATAACAAATATGAAACATACAGACCCACAGGATCTTTAACTTCGCGAAAAATCTTGTATATGTACCTGTTATATGTAGATATTGCGTGTGCGCGAAAAAGGGGTTTATGACGGTCAGCTCTTAGACCATGGAGTTGTACTATCGACAGTTGTTAGTTTGTTCATTGCCATCCTAGATTAAGATAGCAATGTCCATTGCATTGTTTTATTTACAGAAGCTGATGCCGAGATAGTGTAATAAAAGTAAGTAGTTCCCACGCTAAACACACAATGTTTTACTATAGGGATGTGTAATTTGTTGTTATATTGTGATCTACTGTTCTTTGGGAGCACATAATGAATAATTACCAAACATAACTATAGGTACGAATTACACCATAATATAATTGACAAAATAAATTTTGAACAATCTTGTAAAGTTCAAATTCTTAACTGGATTCGACTCAATTTTGCTGGCATGTACTGCAACATATGAAGCAAATAGTAATCTGATATGGCCATGGCGGGTGTAAGATGAGAATTGTTTATGGATTCGTAAACAATGGTCCGATAGTTACATATCGTTGTTATAGTTATATGATATTTTATATATGTAGATAGATGACGTTTATGTAATATTGAAGTCATATTATATATATCCTCCTCCTATCTTTTGTTTGAAAGCGTGTCCGCGAACCAGGCCTTGAAATTGGAAAACAAAAAACTCACGTACTGCTGTCTGAAAACAGCATGAATTAATACACAAACAGTTGTATTACATTTTTTTCAGGGTTATATGCATACAAGAATTTCTGCAGTATCTCAACAACGTATGCCGCTATGTACCTACGTGTTATGTAACTTGTATACATAAATGTAACCTTTAAAAGCAAAATCATCACACTTTTTTGTGACATATTTTAATACGAGTAATTTAGGTAATACACCATTTTTCTGCCAAGCTGCCATCTGACTATAGGTGGACGAATTAATATGTCTTAATATTCGTTCCGTGTGAAACCTCTATATTATCTGTCATCTCGTCATTCACCTCTTTCTTATTCATAACATCTTTCGCGCAATGTAATCATATTTTCGTTGGTAGTTTTCTCCTGTTATATCCATACATATTCATGTCCATCACTATTTTCGTAAAACTATATTCACCCCGCCCACTCACTCCAAACAAATTACTTTTATATTTTATATTGCAATTCACTTTTATACATAGGTATAATTCTTTCTAACAGTCTTCTGAACTATATTAATTTACTTCGTAAAACATCTGTTCCATTTGATTCTTCGATCACGATGAAGTTAATAGTATGAAATACTCGTTAAATTTTCTAAACTATTGTTATGAACTAATAAAAACCGGAAGTCGCCTGTTACGTACTTAGCGAGGTCGTTTGCACAGTAACGACATTGCACCGTATCGTTACGAAAGTTATCAAATTGCCAGTCATTCGCCAGTAACTCGTTATATTTGATAATACAAATCTTAATACATAAATGAAAGTTGCATAAATCACATCGTAATAATGAATTACGAAGTAATCAATAAAATGGGAAAAGAAAGTCAAATTACAGATGGCAGATCGATTGGGTTATTGTTGCAATCTTTGCTCGTGACGTTGCATTACTATGTATATAAAATTTTCAGCCAAACTACTTCAGACATAAGAATGACTGATTAATTTTCAAAAAACAAGTTAAGGTGATTATTTAATTTCATGCAGTATATTTAACTTCAAAATATGCACATTAAAGTATGTTTTTACTTACATTCCAATACTTGTAATTGAAATATTGTTATCGTACAAGTTAAATTAAACACTACTAAAAATACTCAAAGTTGTAAAGTAAAACTCGAATGGGTATTTATTATCACAAAAAAATATAGCATTAATGTAAACTTAAATTTGAAACAAGATATTTTATACGATACGAAATCACTTTGTTGGTATTTTATATTTGGTAGGTTTTATGTTCAATCGATATTCGTTTGCAACGATTTCCACTTAAGCTTATCTATGACAGAACTATGTAGGTGGGACATGGGAATAGGAATTAATATATTAGTTAATGATTTTCGTAAATATTTTACATCTGTCAGTTTTCTCTTCCCGAAACGATTCAATAATCGTTTTAAAGATTACATTTGCAAGCATCACGGAAGCAAGTATCAAGCAAGAATCACGCAAACATTAATAGATTATAATATTTATGACGATAAAAAGAAAATTTATTACACTATCACCATATAAGATGCATAAATAAATCATAATAACAATTTGAATTTTTAAATTTCAAATCGGAACTGCTCGTAGTTTACGAGCAGACAATCATAGCACGATATGAAATTCAACGGTATTTTTAGTATCTTGTTCGTGATGTATCGTTGTGTTCTTATTCACGTCTGGGAGGTAAATGTTAAAAAAAGTCGAACATCTATGTAGGTACCATGTACCGTGTAAAATAGCATGAATGAAAATAATAAAAATGGCATAATAAATTTTACTCTCGATTATTTATTGAATTTATCATAAATATGTTTAAGTCTACAGACTAACAAAGTTGTTATATCTCAGGTTGCGTAATTTGAAGTAAAGTAGTACAACATCATATACTAGGCGGTACTAGTTTACTGATGGGTGAGCGCTTCCTATTGCCTAATGCTATGCAGAGAGCGGACGTCACGTGTCAATTGTTTGGATAGCAGTGGCCGTACTACTTCCTATGAGACGTAGCTTTACTTAGCTTTCAAATACCTGGGGAATACTCAAATTGAATACTCGAGTGCACCAGGCAGAGCAATGTAATCGAAACACTAAGAATCTCAGCCAAAGACGAAAACGCTAACTGATTGTTAACTGTTCCCTGTACCTGTATTAAAGGGTTGTATGAAAACGTGTTTAATTCGTTTAGTTACTCCGGTTCGCGTGTAAATTATACTGCTTATTTTTTATTACATTTTCTTGAATCTACTCCACGCCTCGCTGTTGTAAGCCCTAACGAATAAAATTTTAATTACATACGTGTATGATAGGTACAAAAAAAATGTGAAGCATATTATCATTCCGTAAAAATTAGTTTTTTTTTACGTTGTAGAAAGAGATTTTGTTCTTTCCATTATTCTAAATAGTACTTATTGATGGTGCGTTGATCTTAATGTTAATGTTAGAATTTCTATATCCTTAATTAGGTTAATGATAACAAACCGTTGGAGACTTTCATTTTTTGCATGTTTTTGCCGTAGAAGACACCGTAGAGACTGCATGTCGTCTTATCTCAGGAAAAAAGGAACTTGCGTCGTTATTTCGAAAGACGTGGTTTGAAAATGTGGTGCTCCGTCATGTATTCGCTCGTCGCTTATTTCGCGTATGTTTGAACGGCGTGTTACACCTAAGCACTATTCGTTTACGTCCGTCTGGTGGCCTCCTTACGGGCTAGGCAACGGTTCTGCACGCCTTATCAGTTTCATATATGTACATATTATGTCAATACTGGTGTATTAGTCATTTATTCAGCAGCACGCAAGACTAAATCAACATTGTCTTTTAGAATGAAATTTTATAGAAGTTACTCTAAATTTTTTAGATATATTTTTATTCTATTTTTGACAAATTAATTTGTGATGCTAAAATGTTGGCCGTAAAGCCTGTAAGCAAATAATTTATTTATTAACCATTTGCCTGTAGAAAAAAAATACCTTTTTCCTTTAATTTCATCAGCTTTATAATAATGCCGACCGACAAAACACCCGTCGGGATTTTTATAAAAGTGTTAATCGTTACATTCGTTTTTTCGTTAAAGTGTGAAGAATAAGCAAGCACGTGACAGCTGGTCACGTATTAATATCAGGCCATTCTCACCTCCTCGCATATTACTTTTTCTGAAATGAAAATATTATCTAGTAGTATAGAAAAACCTGGCAAAGGTTAACCATTCCCAAGCGCTCATATCATTTAAATATTTAAATAATCATTTATCGTATGATACATCTATGTATGTAAATAACCTAGTATTAATTGCCTTTTCAAAACGCCAATTTGTGATCGTTTCTAGTTCTTAGTGTGTTGTACTCGTAGACCCTTAAGAGTAGTACCTAGAGGAGTACCTACCTATGCCTATTACTATAAACATATACTATCATAAGTTTAATGAGAGGTCAAAGTAAGGTTTAAGATTTTCGTGTACATTTTACTTACAAATACATTCATTAAACGGTTGCGGTATGTATGTAGGTTAGTTTGCACATCTGGTGAATGTGAGTCTACGAACTCTACTGTCCACAGAACGTGACTGGATTGGGCGGCCTTCATTCAGCCTTAGGTCATTCCCTCAGAGAAATCGAATGTCTGTGCCAGGCGCGTTTGTTTCTCGTACTCAATGTACATTAATAAAATAAAAAATAGGCATTGGTTCGATCCAAGTAGATATTCTGCTTGTTTAAATTATGCATATGTAGTTTGCACTATGTTTTAAATTCGCAGATTTAAAAAATGATTAAAAAAAATATTTCGACTTCCATGAGCCGCAGTAAATAAAAAATATTTCAAACATAGTAATATACATTTAATGTCGGTTGCGAATAGACCGCAGTGGAGATGGATAATTAGGAGACCACATAAACTTTGAATCAGTGCCGGAAAGATGCAAAAAAAGCAATTGTAATTATTATCATTAATTACAAGGAGGAGTACACGTATTCAATTTTACATAGATTAATTTACTAATAAATAATACCTATAGCTATTTCGTATATTTAATAAACGATTTGAAAAGATTTATTATAATACATTGACAAAATTGGCTTTTGATATATATTGGACCTTAATACGATGATTGAGACAGGGTGATTTTAGTTTTAAAAGACATTTTGATGTATAGATACCTAAAATTAATATTCCTGATTTACGAGTTTAAAACAATGAATCATTGAAGTCGTAAAATGTGCATGAGTTGACGTGTACGATTTGTAAATGGAGGTCGTAATATAAATATAGCCGATAGTATCGGGCAGCCTTCATCTACCTTTGCCAACTTTCTAACATCAAACATCTAAAATCTAACTTTTGTCAGCTTATGCATGCTTGAAAATCCAAATTGAACTGTCAATTTTTAAAACAATTAAAATGTATAAAATCAAAAATTGACAAATAAACAGTTATTTACTTTTATATTTTTACAAGCTTTGCCCGCGGCATCGTCCACGTGGAAATCAGTGTGTCACAAAGTTGTCAAAGTTGCGACGTTTCGGTGAACAATTAAATTCCCGGAAAAACTAAAACTAAAATGGGAGAAATAAGTAGCCTATGCTCATCCCAAGATACTCAAGTGTCTCTATATAAAATTTCATCACAATCGGTTCAGCGGTTTGGCCGTGATGACGTCACAGACAGACTGACAGAGTTACTTTCGAATTTATAATATTGGTATGGAAGTATGGATTTGTCATTAAAGTACACACAAGTAGGTAATCTTCATCATCATTAGTAAATTAAAGTCGTGACTAGTATTCAGTATTCACGCGCAAGACAGATATTGTTATGTCAAAGTTGGAAGGAAGTTGGGAGCTAGATCAATCTAACGAGCGGAGTATGCAATATACAGAGGAGACGGGCCAACTTTATGTAGTGTAGAGCAGTTCTTGGCTTAAAGGTACTTAAGGTACTTAAGTACAAGAACATACAATATACAGTATACTATATACAGTATACAGTTACCACTCCGCCAATAATAGTATTATATAATGTTATGAAGATATTGCGTTTGTGAAAGTATGTACAATATTGCAATGAGCACGTAATTGGAAATAAATGAAGTGTATAGATGACGAGGAAATTACAATACCTTATCACAATGATTTAACACTCTCACGAGCTACAGGAAGTTAATTTCTCACTGATATCTGGTGCATTTTTCCTATTATGTTACATGTGTTCTGTGATGGTCAGCGTGAGGCACGAGCTGATCTCTCTAGAAATACCTACATAACTCTCGATGAATCTTTTGCACTTCAGGCGACTCATATGTATATGGAATGTTATATTAAAAGAATTATTACGTTACCATTTTATATCGTAAACTATTTTTGGCAAGAAATACTCTTAATTTTATTTTCAATTTATAATTTACGGAATTAACGCGAACACATTTTACAACTAAAACTATTCGCGTTTAAAGCTGATTTCAAATTGTTCAGGTTTGCATTGCAATTAAAATTAAAAGATGGTAAAACAATCATTTAGTTAATTCGCAGTATTGATTTATAATTTTAACCAGTTTATGAGTGATCAGAATCAATCTTCTCTTCGGATACTATACTCGTAATAAATGGAAAGAAACAGGAAGTAGAATAATTATAAATCATTGCTACCTATTTTTGTTTGTTGAACAATTTCGTTTGGCGCTTTCCGTATCGGTATTGCCTTATCGGATGCTAGACATAAGTACCTACTCTTGAATGCCGAATTAATTAAAATAATATATTTTCCTACCAGCAAATACAAAATATATGTAGGTATTTCACCATATCCGAACCATGTCTATAAAACAAAACTTTTGTTTTTGTATAAATCACCTAACACGTACAAAATATTTCAGCTAAATTATAGTAGTATTAATTAATATAAATTTTTGAACGTAAAAATATGATAAATGTGTTTAAGTTAAGCGCAGCTAATTGAGTCTGCTTTATGGCGGGAATAAATGGTAGTTTTAAAACTTGTTTTCCACGGTGTTTCGAAAGCTGATGCAATGCAGTTTTTAA
This sequence comes from Passova gellias, assembly GCA_018249975.1. Classification (NCBI taxonomy): domain Eukaryota; kingdom Metazoa; phylum Arthropoda; class Insecta; order Lepidoptera; family Hesperiidae; genus Passova; species Passova gellias. The sequence goes on from DWUN01002729.1 coordinate 8,349, forward strand.
CCAGTTCTTACTAACTTACTTGGACTTCGGCAGACTTTTATGTACTGTCTAGTTTAGTATGTACATAACAAGTATTAGCTTATGCAAGATTCTTACTTAGAAACGCAGAAAAGAACCTTCCCGAAATCGAAAGCAGACGAAACCTTTCTCTGTATTTACCAACCGTTAAAAGTACTTAAAGAATACAGTTTGCATTGTACCTAGTGTATAAGAATTTATTTATTGTATTTTATTCAAAATCTGATTAAATTGAAAACCCACCGTCTTCACGTCACCGGTACTAATTGTAAACTTTAATCTCGTATTCACGAAAGCCTCAATAGGTTTCTTAGCATCTGTCATACCGTATTTCATTCTTTTACGGGTTGATTGAAAAAAATAATATTCCAAGGATTTTTTTATATCTCAAGGTTAAGCACTATCTTCATATGGATTATAACAAAATCGATTAATCGGTTTTCCTATTCTTATAGATAACTAATATTTCCGTTGAATCGAATGTCCTTCATCTTCGATATTGAATTTCATCAAACGCGTGACAATTTTTTTTCGTAACGTAACCGTCTTTTATGAATATGATCCAAAAACCAAGTGACTGTCAGCTGAAACTTGATATATCCGGTGTAAGTAACAGCATACTCGTGGGATATGCAACAGTTAAAGGAAGATGATATTACATTAATAAACAGATTTATCCTATAAGTATTCGTTAAAGCAATTTTACCTAAAAGTTTAATCCAGAGAATCATAAATGTAAATAATTTACACATAATAAGGTCTTTGTCTTGCAAAATCTATAAAAGAAGCTTACATATCATCGAATTTGAATCGATTTTAGAAAGAATGTTACAACTTTTCAGTATTTTACTTCTCCTCTTGCTCCTGCAGAACGTATCTAATTACGGTCAACATTCAAACAAGAAACAAGAAACAAAGATATCTACGCTAATGGATGCCAGATTAGTTAAGATTTGTAAAATCTGAAATTTATTAACTGCCACTTTCCATAAACATATTTCGGAAGGCAATAAAATTATAAAAAAGGACGTGCACGAGAAGCAGTCCCTACAAAAGAGTTCAACGCACATTTACGCTTTGTTTGCACGCGGTGAAGCGAAACATTGGAAGAGCGTCAGGATGTCCGTGTCTGTTACCCCATTATTTTTTCAGTTCCACTTGTGTTTACCTGCTGTGACATCGTTAAAGTGCTAACGGCGACCGTTGTTCAACTGCAGGTACATAAAAATACGTTAAAGGCTACAATAAATAGTTGTAAATTAAAGTTCTTTTTATCTCAATTGTAATAGCAAATGACAAATGTAAAATAAAAAATAACATCAATCCAGTGGTCAGCCGAGCGTTACGTGCATATTTAAATATATAGTTTAATTGCTTATTTAGCATTCCGTGTTACGTAAAACGACAACTATTTGCATAATTGTATATAAGCGCGAATGTGTGAACATAAAACATTTGTTCATTTAGCTCCATAACAGCTCAGGAAATCGACGCATTCCTGAACCGGATAGGTATAAACTAGGCAATCATAATGATTAATCATATTTGCACAACTTTTATATATACGCGAATATGGTGTACAATTAGTGGGACGTTCCGAAATGGATTGTAGCATGGGTTATGACGTGTCGCGCCCACACAACCTGAATGAATACAGACGGATGCGAGAACTGAATACATGCAAATAAACTCACTTATTGAGGGCAAGTGGGCCTTCGACACACGGAAATATTCCTTTGGTGATGGCTGTCTGGGGCACTGTACTGACGTATGGCGAAAAGAAATGACAACAACAACACTTTCGGAGTACACTCACTACACCACTCTGTCTGTATTAGTACCAGAATTCCGCGGACATCAAAGGTGCAACTCAACTGTTCTTGTACCGAAACAAAAGAACAGAGAGATGCTTTAGTTTAAATTTTTAATATATCTTAGCATATAAGCGAAAGAATACGCGACGAAACTGCATTTTGATTGTTCTGAGGCGTTGCCTCTTTCGAATGCGACTGTGGCTTGAATGTCAGCCGCGGAGGTGCGCAGGCGCCGACTCGCCCGCGCCCAGCCGTGTGACGTCACGCAGGTATTCAAAATGGCGGCGTGGAATTCGAAAACCTACGTACCGAGTATTGGCAATTCTAGCACTTAACTTCAATCATTACTGACTACCATTTTTATTGATATACCTGACTTTTATTTTGTAGGTTTACAACAATGGCGTTCTAGATATATTCCAAGTGACTGTCACATTTCAAAATTTCTTATTTTTTCTATTGTAATTTTGCTGATTAAAATATTTCACTATTGCTTATCAGAAATTGAGAACAATACAATTTTAAAGGCTTTGTGTGTTAACAGAGTCAGTGAGAATAATGTCACACCTAGTTAAATAGATAGGTATTTCGTACACCAATACAAACCTCCTTTCACTGAAGACACAAAAGAGATAGCTATATCGCAGACTATAATATAATTCTGTATGTATGTTGTGATTATTGCTCATGAATGAATTGTAAACTGTTGAAAGAGACAGAAAATTAATTTATGTTGACTGCCTTCAGAATTGTTTTGTAAAAACCTACTGTTTGCATCGAAATCTGTATGTATACATAATTATAATTAGTTACCCGTATTTAATAGTTTCAATGGTACAATCAAAATATTAAGTAAGTTATTATTTAAGGAACATTGCAATAATTCTCAATATTATGTATATATTTTTAAATTACAGTCAGCACTTTCTCCGATATAATGACTATTCAAGTTCTTATATACTAATGTAATTTTTAAATAAAGTTGCAATGTCATAGACATCTTCACAATAAATTTTTACTTTCCCTCTTTTAGATAATTAAAGTGATTACTTTTAATAAGTATAAAATTAACGGACTCTCAAAAAGAAAAGTATTGTCAAGAATAAATCGAATTTAATACTTTTATGGCTGCTAATGAATGCAGGTTTGAAAATTCATCTTGCAAGGACGTGAAATAGGGGATAAAATTTTATATGAATGTGTGCTACTTTTAAAGGCAGATGTATGAAAATTGCTGAAGTTTAGTAATAAAATCTAAATATATATAACTGCCTTATATATGTAGTGATCTATCAACACATAGGCCAAACCACTGGACGGATCGAACTGAAATTTGGCATGCAGGTAGATGTTATGACGTAAGCAACCGCTAAGAAAGTATTTTCTTTGCAATAAAGGTATTCTAAAAAATTAAAATGCTGCCTAAAGTCACTATTCCACGCGGACGAAGTCGCAGAAAATAGCTAGTTTATTGTATAAACTTGTTTAGAAGCAAGGTTTGGATAACATAAGTTGTACCTATTTTATAATCTATTTAAAGTGCTATTCCACGAGGTTGAGCTGCAGGGCGCAGCTAGTACCTACGAGACAACAATTTAATATCAATTCAATACTCGATCTCCATATCTCAAGATTTAAGACCAAGGTCACAGCTTGATATAACAATAAACTAATCTAGAAGAAATACGTCTCAATATACGGCATAGAATTACGACGTAACATTCCATTTGATACGTCCGGTTTGCTCGTTACGGCTCGTTGATTGTATTAACATAAAAAATATTAATAGCTCATTATTGTCTGTAGAAACATCACGACAATCGAATATACAAAGCTACATACAGCGTATAGTGTGTTGCTATCGATACACAAACATGTAGGTCCAATATTTTTAGTTGTAATTTATTAGCGTAGTGTACTTAAAGTATTAGTGTCATTTGTTAAATTAATTTTTGACATTCTATGAGGGCACTACTAGTAATTTAAGCAATTACAGAAAGCGGAATTATGTTTTATCTTCGACAGTAATATTCAGACGATCAAGAACGTTCGATATTTCCATGTGAGAAGACAAACGGAAAGGTCTAGAAATTCAATCTAATGATATACAGGCTAGTTAATTATGGCGTATTTTGAATACGCCATAATTTTGAATATATTCCTTACCTTTATTAGGGCATTATGCATAAGTATAATCACACTTATATAAACGTAAAATTTCTTTTAAACATTAAGACTGCGCATACGAGACGAGAATACTTATGTATTATGTAAATATATACATTTCTAAAGGAATGCGTGAAATCCAGTATTTTAAATGTCAACATTATATAATAACACCTTGAAGGATGATACCATGATGATTACGTATTATTTTAGCAAATCGTATGCATATATTTATAATTTGAAGACTGTTTAATCCGATTGGTTATTTTCTCATTTTTAATTATTTGTAGCGAAAAATTCTATTGTCTTATGTTTACTGACCTTGTTCAAAATTTCATCAATGTTGCCGTAAGAATATTCTTGTTATCTATTTTTAATCCTTTATACTTCATCTATTTTAATTTCTGTTCTACTAAGTTTTTTTAATCTTTACTTTAGGGCAGTGATTTCTGCCACATTATTCTTACTAGTACCTATTACATTTCTGATTTCTTTTCATCTGAATGTCAACTGTCTGCTGGGCTGGTATATGTATACTTGTTTGAACTTTCAAAATAATTGCGAACACTAAACTATTTTTAATAACGTCCGTTAATGTGAAACAAACAATCGAAAACAGAACCCCATAAGCGTGTCTGCCGTGGGATAGGAAAGTCCGTAATTAGAGATGTTGAAAGCACCAGCGGACCATATAAAAGTCAGTTAACACATTCATGCGCATTACGAACAAAAATGGTGTTGCAAGGAGTGAAGGAAAAAATATGAGACAGGCGTGTTTAAGCTGAACTTATCTATTTACATAAAATTTGAAATATTCCCGTAACAAGTATTAAAAATATAAACCAAGATTGAATAATGAGTGAAACAATAGAACCACTTTAGTTTCCGGCTAGAAGCGTAT
>DWUN01002730.1:0-13245 GCA_018249975.1 Passova gellias
TACACACGTAAAATTACATTATGGAACCACAGGAAAGTAATGATAAAGGTATTGATAGAAGCCCTGTGCCTTTAAATATTTTTAAAAATATGTATTTACAATATAAAATAACAAATAATATTTATAAACAGAATATTTCCTCTAAAATGTCCTATTGGGGCATGGTTCCCAAACCACTGGCGGCGTTCCCGCGCTGTGTATTGATTTGAGGCTGAGTCTCTGCGCGAAATAAAAAATTATATTGAATCTGTTCATTAAAAATCAGCGCGTCAACGATACAGCCAAGTAAGGAGTGAGTAGATCGCGCGCTACGCTGCCCAATAAAACCGTTGGGAGCGTCACTGTATGATGTGTGCTGCCTGCTATATGTACCGTGTATAATGGGATGTTGCAAGTGAAATGAGGGATTTTGTTTGAGTCAGTTCTTTTGCCGCGCGGAAAGCAAATATAGTCGCAACTGGCGCTACGGTCCCTAAGCGAGCCTAAAGGCCGTGGGCTGAGCGTAAAAGGTTTCTGTTGCCTTACACGTGTTTCGCAAATACCGTATATATGTACCTTCTAATAGTATCCATGCAACATTATGAGACAGGATGAATGCTATGTTTCCTGTATTTACTGCTAATGAACACATTTGTGTACGAAAACGTGTGAACGGGTTATCATTTGCGACATTGCATTGATCGGGCAAACAAACATATATGTATGTACAACGCTTGTAAATCTTTTAATATTGTATACACCGAGAGGAAAGTGCTGTAACCGCATACGTGTCACAAACATAACTTTAGAAAGTTCAGTATCACATACCTTCACTTAGTCACACATTCGATATTAAATAAAATCTGATTTCATTACCGCGTTTCATTGATTTATTCATTCGGATCGCTTTGTATATTCGACGAATAAAATATGTCGACGTCCGAATGTACAGTGTTACGGCAGTCACCGCGTTGAAGCATTACAAAATAGTGCAGTCTGCTTCGTAAGCGGTCGCGCGATTAAGAACTAATAACACAAATATTTATCACTGCACGTTCGGCTATCCCGGCGGTGTTTACATCGGAACGCTTCCCAGATTCCGATTAAATTTTTCATGCGCCGACCTAAATGAGAAACATGAGCCGCCAGCGAGTGCAGTGCATGTTCTAATTCAAACGGCTACTGTAAACAGTCCAGTGTAACTGGTGTGCAGCGTATGTAGAACGCCGACATCCGCTTCCTATGAGATCTGGCATGACTCAAGAATAAAATGAAAACATCATATTGTGAAACAGCTCTGCTCGCTCCGACTCCTATCTACGAGTACGTTTCATATTGCAACATAATATTCGACCGGACGTTAGATTCTGTTATGCCAATAATGTTAACGTAACGATTCCATATATATTGTAAACGATCGATACGTACGTTATTTTACACTTTTACAATGTATTTTTTTTTTAATTTATGAATTTATTTTAGATTTTCCGCGCATCGAAATTGGACCAGAGAATCCATTACGAGTTGAAATAGACGGAACCGCAACAATGGAGTGCAAGGTGGACGCTAAACCGAAAGTAAACACGGTGAGGTGGACGAGGAACGGAAAGTATATATCGAATTCTTTCACGCATACGATTCAAGGTATCACCGTCCAAGACGCGGGAAAGTACACATGTAGCGCCGACAACGGACTCGGCCGCCCCGGAGAGAAAGAAATATACTTGGACGTGTTATACCCGCCCACTGTCACCGTAGACTCGAAAACGTACGAAGCAGAAGAAGGCGGCACCGTGGAAATTCGTTGCGAAGTCTCCGCCAATCCGGAGCCTATATCCATCGAGTGGACGATGGAGGGAAAACCCGACTTTCGACAGAAGAGCAACACGTTACTGCTGACGAGGGTGGACGCCGAGGTGGCCGGCACGTACGTGTGCCGCGCGGTCAACGTGATATCGTCGAGCAGCGGGAACCGCGTGGAGCGGGCGAGCAGCGCGTCCGTGGCGGTGCTGGTCCGGCACAAGCCGGGCCGCGCGCACATCAGCCCCGAGCGGCCCGTAGCGCAGGAGGGCGCGGCCGTGACGCTCGCGTGCGGCGCGCGCCCGCCCGGCTGGCCCGCGCCGCAGTACCGCTGGTTCCGCGACATCGACACCGCCGACACCAAGCCCAACGTGCTCGCCACCGGCAGCAAGTACACCATCCCCAGCGCGCACCTCGGCAGCGAGGGCGTGTACCACTGCCAGGCCACCAACGAGCTCGGCCACGGCGAGTTCGCGTCCGTCAACCTCGAGGTGTACCAGCCGCCGCGGTTCCAGTCCAAGCTGCAACCGCACGTCATCAAGAACTCCGGGGAGCGCAACTTCTCGTTGACGTGCATCGCTCTCGGTAAACCGCTTCCCAATGTGAAGTGGTACAAGGATAACAACGAAATCAAGCCGGACGCGAGCTTGTACGAAATCAAAACGGAGATCAACGATAGCAGAAATGCCGTGTACAATATTCAAAGTATGCTAAAGTTCTACGGCAAGGCGCGACCCAACGAAGACGACTTGTTACCGGAAGACAGAGGCGTGTACACGTGCTCGTTTGAAAACGAAGTCAAGAAAGTCGAGTCCGCCATGCAGCTCCGAATAGAACGTAAGTGTAGAAAAAGTTAATTTCACCTTATTCTAAATTATTCCAGTTCATATCTAGATAGCAGACTACTGTTAAATTCCAATTATGTACTTTTTCTCAAAAGTTATTCAGTTAAGATTTCCCACAAAATACTTTCTTTAAATTCCCAACGCGTAGAAAAAGTTTATAGCTTATCTACTGAGAAGTAACGGTACAAGAAATTAAAATCAAACTGTTTTCACCGGATGAAGCGTTTGCGTTTGATCGATAATTATGTAAGATTAAAAAAAAAAACACTAAGCAAATCTGCAAAGGGAAAGTATGGAAAGTAAATGTTCTCATGAAGTTACGTGACCGAGTAAAAACAAGATCGGTTAGTACACAACGAGTATTATAGAAATAGCGTCATAGAACCAATGGATTATGTCACCGATTAATCTTCGCCTGATTAATTTCTGATTAACTTTCGCTTTCCCTTGAATGAGTGCAGCTCAATTCTATCGTAAACCAACATCAGTAACTCTGCATTGTGTTATTTATTAATGTAGATTACGTTTTTGGCAGTGTTTGGTTGATAGCAGACCCGACAACGCGTTGCCTTGGTTCAATTATGATAACTGAATCTTCTATATCTAGGAACCCCGTGACTCGATGTTGTCTAACTGAACGTTGGCCTATAAAATGTTGACATTTGAGATTATTAATTGAGACAAAAACTATCCTATCTCTTAGGTTGGACCGATTTTATACGCATGTGAAAATGTTCATGAGGATGGGTTCAGTAGTTTAGGGACTCCATAGCGAACAAACAACGTGACGCTTAATTTATATGTATTATGTATATTTCTGAATGTAATAATATCGGTAATTCTTTTTTTCAGACGAACCTATATCAATACGACAACAGAAAAAAGTCGCGTACGACCTGATGGAAACGGCGGAGATCTCGTGTAGGGTCCAAGCGTACCCGAAGCCCGAATTTCAGTGGTTCTACGGCACGAACACGGCGCCGTTGCAGATGTCGTCCGACGGCCACTACGAGATCAGCACCACCACCGACAACAACGACTCATACCTGAGCATCCTCAAGATCAGGAACGTGAAGCCGCAAGACTACGGCGAGTACTACTGCAAGGTGAAAAACACGCTGGGCAACATTCGGCCGCAGATACGCCTGCAGCCGAAGGGCGCGCCCGAGTCGCCGCGCTCGCTGACCAGCCAGAAGGTCGGGCCGGGCTACGTGACGCTCAAGTGGGAGGCGGGCTTCGACGGCGGCCTGGCTAGCACCAAGTACTTCGTGCTGTACCGGCGCGCGGCGGGCGGCGCTGGGGGCGCGGCGGGGGGTGCGGGCGGGCGGGCGTGCGCGGCCGAGCGCGGCGACGAGCTGGACTGGAAGGAGTACGACTGCCGGCGCGCCAACCCCTGCAACGTCACGCGCCTCGAACAGCACAACACGTATTATTTCAAGGTCGGTGTTATTTCAACGTTCCATGTCCGCAGGCGGCGGTTACCCCTAAATATGTATGTGAGGTATATAATAAGTATGTTTATCAGGTCTCTGGTTATCGTAACACAGCCAGTCAATTAAGCAGTATGGATTGGTCCCTATTATTCTCGATTTTATAAAAAAAAAATATTTTTTGTTTTAATACATCAATATGGGGGAACTAATAAATGAGACAGGACCTTCGGGCTAGCAGTAAATCTGTGATTTCCCGGAATCATCCATACTATTTCTGGTTGTATATAGATACTCACAGGACGCAGACATCAATTTGTATTTATTACATCGTTTGGAATGCTCATTGGATGTGTTTGTATCATATTGATCTCTGCAACATGTTCAATCAAATTTATAAGTGCACGACAAATTTTCGTTGGTTTGAAATTCGACAAATAAATTTCCACGTGCATATAATACCGAGCTCATTTATGTCACCGTAATTTTTGTCTGCGCTTAACACTTTATTTTGTACATAATTCATTCCAATTAACAGTTTATTTAAGAACCGATAGCAACAAAAAAATTAGCCATTCGATCGTGAATGAAAAGAACTTTCTATGAACTATACTCGTATATTATTTGTATATTAATGTTATTAGTGTGATTCACCTTGTCTTTTTACTGTTACCGCTACGGACAGCATCTGACATTTGCTTTCAAGGTAAAACAGACTTAATGTTGTTAAGTTTGGTGTGCGGTCACACCTAGTAGTTCGAAAAGTAAAACGCTTCTTTTTAACTCGAATGAATAAATAAAACTGTTGGTTTTTTGCGATTTTAAATATTTTACGATTTGCATAGTGCACATTAACGTTTAGTACGTGATTGCAAAAAGTTGACAGTTTGCACAACGGACATGTCATTATAAAAAACATTTCACCGTTTTATTTATGCGAAGTCGACTATTGATATATTTTTTTAAAGTAGACACGTAGAGATTGTATCCTTTCAATAACTATTTTACTGATTACATTAAAATTATAGTGTTCGCTTTGAACCGATTTTTTCACTAGGTGTGGCCTCATCGATCGTTTTGCGTTTTTCCTTTTTGTATTTGTGGCGCTTCGAGGACTGTAAACGCTTTGTTAGCACGCACGGCCGGTTTCGTTTGGCCGTCAATCATTGCTAATTGTAGATTTTGGACGCAGGTGAAAGCGGTGAACACGAAGGGCCAGAGCAACTACTCGAACGAGATAACGGTCACCACGAAGGTGGACAAGATCCCGCCGCCGGAGCGCGTCACGTTCGACCCCGGCTCGGACACGCTGACGTTCACCGTGGGCCCCACGTGCCTGCCGCTCACCGGCATCATCGAGAGCCTCGGAGGGATGGGGCTGTGGCAGGTCATCTATAGTCTTTTTTTTGTTCAAGCCTTTTATTGGTACACCGCTGGACTCTCTCTCTCCTTTCGTAGTGAGTTTCATAGTGAGAGAGGGTTTTAGGCCATAGTCCACCACCCTGACCAAATGTGGCTCGGCAGACTTCACACACCTCAGAAAATATTATATATTTTATTTATAACATGTCTAATGTCTAATTTGTCTCTAATGTTCAGTCGATGTTTTCCTTCAACGTTATAGCGAGTGATATTTAAATTTTTAAATAAAACACACGTAACAAGTCAGAGGTGCGTGCAACATCGAACCCAGACCCCCCGAAGTGGGAGGCTGAATTTCAAACCACAGGTGTTTATCGTGTAAATTTCACATAAAAATAAATTCCTTATTATTTTTTCAATAGACTGCTTCGATTTTGTTAAACATGTAGAAGCGTAACTATTGTCTTTTCATAGGCACGGAGACTTTATTGAGCGAGAAGACTAAAGAAAATACTCGTACGTTCACCTGGAATTTATTTATGTAAACTATACTATACCGGTAAATAAGTGGTACAAACGGTGGACTCCACGCTATATAAACATATCCCGCCAACCGATCCACAGCTCGTATAGACCGAGTCGAAGACGGTATGTTAGCGAACATACTAATAAGTGTAAATAACAAGTATTAATATGGTTAAATAGTGTTTAAGTTTATTTGTCTTTGTATTTTTTTATAATACATATCATTATTGCTATTATTATGTATGGTTGAATGATAAGTAACGCCCACTGTAAACAATTAATAGAAAGTGAATCAATCGATAAAAAAAAGCGCAAACGGAATAATATGAGCCAGTATACAGTACGTGTTGGACCCTAGGCTAAGAACGCGAGCAGTGTACATCCCGCGCGTCTAGCTTTGCACTCAATGACTGTTAGTAGTACGTACGGTTCAGTTAAAGGGAACTTCCTCGAAATTATCTCGTTATCAAAACGCCAAACGCATGCTAGCCGTAAGTTAATTACCTAAGCGGTGTAAGTGTAGCGAGGATGGTTCGTCGGTGCAGGTGGTGGAGACGCTGGCGGTGCGCGCGGCGGGCGGCGCGGCCAGCGCGCACGAGGCGCGCGTGGAGCCGGCGGGCGGCGGCGCGGGGGGCGGCGGCGGGCGCGGTGGGGGCGGGCGGCCGCAGGCCACGCGCGCGCCGCTGCGGCTCAAGCTGTGCCTGCAGGACAACCACGACGTGTGCAGCGGCTACGTGGACGCCGACAGTGAGGACCATGCTCTCTTACATTACTGCGCACATATTCGCTTTGCACTCAGCTGTTCATGTCACTTACTCACTGTCCTTACTGTCATCTGTCTTCTGTCTACTGTCATCAAAATTAAGATCGTGGTGTGTTTCCCGGATGCATTAGCATAAACATTGACCTTAAACGATGACACAAATAAGTAAAATTCATTCTGTAATATTAAATCTAGCCATTTTTACTTATTAGTTACTTACTTAATATTTAAGAAATAGTTTGTGTTTATTAAAACTACTTGGTAAAACCTTGCGTATTGTAAAATCTAAAGGAATCTTTTTCTTCCAGTCGGGACATCTTACACCAAGGAAGCCGCGGCGCTGACCACGGCCACCGTCATAGCAATAGTGGTGTCGTGTTTAGTATTCCTCGTGTTCCTGAGTCTCCTCTTCATCTTTTGTCGATGCAAACGAAACGAGAACAAAAAGGAGACTTCGAAAGACTACGAAATGGATTCCATGAGGCCCCCGATGGTCTCGCCGCAGAACCAAGCGCCCCCGCCCTACTATCCGAGCACGGGCATGGAGAATAAGGCTCTGGAACATTCCATGGATCTGGCTCTGTCCATGGACGACTCCAAGAACGCCGTGTATGCGACGCAGGGCGGCTACGGCTACCACATCGCGCCGCACGCGCAGGGCCACCCGGGCCAAAACTTGAGCAACTCAGATTGTAAGTGTGAATTGCACGTGTTTATTTCGTTTTTTTTTCTCATAATACGTACGTGTATATAAATAATTTATTTGTAACTATTTTGTCCAATGCAACCATAAGGACTATCCAGTACGGTTGTCCACGTGGAAGGTAAACCCGACCCAGTAACAAGTAATACAGTGTTTTGCATGCCGAGTGTCGCTCTCTCTTTCTCTCGCTCTCCCCCCCGCCGCCCCCCACCCTCCGTCCCGCCGCCCGCCGTAACCCGCGCTCGTTCTCCGCAGGGGTGAACATGGGCTACATAGAGAACAGCTACACCAACAGCAACAACGGCGGCAGCGTCAACTCGCAGGACTCGCTCTGGCAGATGAAGATGGCGGCCGCCAACACCGCCGCCGGCATCCCGTCGCACCAGATGTTGGACAGGCAGAGCAATTACGGGTCAGTTTTAAAGGTTATTTATTACAGGTCAGATACACGCGTTGATACTGTCGAGAACTATATCAAAATGGTCGCCTCTAGTATACACGTTGTGGACGGGCATCTATCCCCCTCACACTGAAACCTAAACTGTAATAACGGCTGCTTTACGATATAAATAAGTGTAGCGGCAGTACTTCACCAGGCGAACCGTTTAATGTTCAATCAGCTCTCAGTGTTTATCATTGTTTTTAACAACAATTTAAATAATCACACCATGTCTAAAATGCTTGTAGTTTCTTGGGCATACGTATATCTATCAAATCAAATTTTTATTTATTGTCGATTGCAAGTCATACGAGTTCAATAGTTATCACATATTGATAATATAAAAAGTCAATCTAAAACGGGTATGTATAATTTCTTTCATGTATGTAATCGCACTTTTCTCGCCTCGTGCATGTAATGCAAGTCTAAGCATAAACGTTAATAAACGTACGCGATAAGAACAAGGGCGTAGCCGGCACGTGGAATAACATCGTCCAGCCGAATGTTTAGTTTAATCGCGCCCGCGGTGTATACGTAGCCGCTTTAGGTTCGGATCCGTATTATTCTTATGTGTACTTTTATTTGAATGTTTTCGATTGAACCTAACCCTCGTGACCACGATAGTTTAGTTTAGCAAGCGTTATTGGTGATTGTCAAAATAAACCGATATATTGCCAATGTCAATCGATGCTGTAAGTTTTAAAACAGTCTTGCACCTACAAAGGACGGTCTTAAGTGTATTATAAGTTCATGTTACTTCGAGCTCTTATTATATCACATTGTACTGCAAAACTTTTCATTGGTTCTAAAAGATGTTATGAGAAGTGTGTAAATGAACAATACGTAAACGATACATCTGATATGGCGTTCGTGTGCAGGTACGACCCCATCGCGCACGGCGGCTACGGCACCATCGACGACTACGCGCCCTACTCGCCGCTGGCGCATGGCCCGCCGGCGCCGCCCGCGCCGCCCGCGCCCCTCGCCCCGCTGGCCCCGCTGGCGCCGCTCGCCGCCGACTACGGGCTGCGCGCCTCGCAGAACCCTTCGCGGCAGGACTACTGCTCCGACCCGTACGCCTCCGTGCACAAGCCCAAGAAGCGCATGGATCAGCACATTGGTCAGTTCCGCTCATTTCTTAACACGCCCGCTCTTATTTTTGAATTTGACACCGGCACAACCTAACCACTCGATTGGTCACTAAGACTACTGCGGTACTGTTCAGTGACCGGTATTGACCCTCCAGAATGAAAGAACGACCACGAAGACTATATTCCTTGCTTTCCACTGATTACACTTTAGGATATCGCAAATTACCCGACATTTAGATTAGGTATCTACTGTTTTCACTGTTAAAGATTTTTGAGAAATTCGAAGATGTTTAAATGATGAAGCCACGATGTAAACTATCTAGGTTCTCATTATTGCGAGAAAAGAGAGCGTAGATGATGTTAATACACGGTCGCGTTCCATTGCAGAGTCGCCATACCATGAGGTGAGCGGGCTGCCCGAGGCGTACGCGGCGGGCGAGGAGGCGGCGGGCGAGGACAAGCCGCCGCACCTGTCGCTGAGCTACGACGAGTCGCTGGAGTCCGGCTACTCCACGCCCAACTCGCGCGCGCGCCGCGTCATCCGCGAGATCATCGTGTGACACCCCCCTCCACCCTGCACCGCCGCACTCACCCCCGCACTCGCACACACACTCGCCCACATTGACATGCTAACCGCACACGTTGACACACTTGCACAGATATACCGTTAGTGTATAGAAGAATGTTACGCTAATTGAAAATACTTTACAAATCCAACCTTTCGCAAGAATGTCGTAACGTGTGTGGCTATCTTAACGCTTCTTCATTTGGGTGTTCTATAGGCGTCGGCCTTTAACTGCACGTATCCCTAGATCGGTTTGGTGCGGTCGGATCGTTCTACCCTGCACGCGCCTGGCCGCAGTCCGCTGAGATCGTAAAATTATTGCAATGTTATCAGGCCTGTCGTTAACGCCTTTTCCACAATATAAATAATATTGTGAAAAATGTTATAAAATCCTATCAAACTTGCCTTAAAATGTCGAGTGTCGTGAGTGTCGTGAATGTCGCGTCGTCTTCCGCGTCGGACTGAATTTAACTTCCGTACTGAGCACACAAGTTAGTTGCTACACGAAGAACTAAATTCTTCGTTACCTTTATCATGGAAAAAGCGTTGGACAACGAATATCGTATTTTTTTGACATAATAATATATTATGTATATTTCATTTGAATAATGATGTTGTTTCTTCTGGATTGGACCAAATTGATAAGCAATTATACCTGTTTTATAGTAACAGATAACATCCTTGTTATATACCAGACTATTCGGATCTCTACTTAAATTACAACCGCCTGTATCTTAAGTTGTTCGTTTGATTAAAATTTACGAACAATAATTTAGATATGAACTCAAAATATGATTTAAGACTGATCGCACCGGATTGTATTTGATGTTTTAGGAAAGTGTAAATATTTTAATCGTTACAAATCGTTACAGAAAATATTCTCACGGAAGCTAATTATTGTGTACTTTTAGCATTTTTTTTATTATAATCGATTTTGTAACGAGTGAAATCGATTATGTCGGGGTACGTTAGCTTTACTTTCAGAACGTAGCATTGATATTCTTACGACTACCGATGTAGAGAGGCCCAACGAAAAAAATATCACTACATTGGTATTGTATTCCTTATTTTATCTGTCTGTATTGCTTTCAGTCTTTTTGACTGCTAATCTAATGCAATAGACAAGCATCATACTCGATTTCATTGTTTAAAATTTTACCCGACGAAAAGGAATAGACTGACGACACCACATGTGTCTATTGCAAGCGATATTGTAGCGTCAGCAACTTCAATGGAATCGTGATTGAGATGAACTAATTTATATACATGAGAACTCTTTACAAGTAATTTTATGCGCACTGAATATAGATTATAAATGTGAGCTTTTTTTATTATTTACATACTTATCTAAAGTTTTATTACAGTGTGCAATCGTATATAATATGAGCAACAATGAATATCGTGTTGTATCCGTTATATCAACAAGAAGAAAGTCTTTTTTACCACTATTATCGTGTGTAAAACTCGCATTTGGCGTTTTATCGTCGTCCAATGATATTACACGAGGCGAGGATCGTATATGTATACATATATCGAACGTATACCGCTTTTCGCGTTGAATGAGCTTAATCTGCAAAGACTGTCGCGGACGCAGCCGTGTTTACATCGATGCGTTTACGCATATATTTTCTCGATACTTATATAGTTTAAGTTTTTTTTATTTTATATTTGTAAATGTTTTTTTTTACATCATTATTTACGTTGAGGAGGAACGGTTCTCGCTAATATTACTTATTAATTTCAATAGTTTTAGTAGAAAATTTTGACTTAAAAAAATAAAAATCTCGAAACATTTACTCTCAGCATATCTTGACACATGATTTTAATATTATTGATTATGTCGATTAACACTTAGCTAGCGCGTAAAAAATGTTAAGAGGACCGATTGGGAATGTACATATTATCCTAAACTTCTCTTAACAGTTTTTATCATTTTTTTTAATTAATACTCTTTGGATCTGTAACTTCGGTGCCATTTATTACCTAACAAGCATCTATAAATAAATAATTACTTATAATTAGATTTTTTAAATGTAAGATGGAGCAGTTTGAATTTATAACGACTTTGCGTGTGCCTGTGTATGTTGTATGTGGAGTGAGCAACAGCCCATAACGTATAACAGCCTCTAACGTTGCACCAGCGCTTGCAGCATAGAGTTCCATTTTGAAAGGGTTTAGACGTACACATACTAGGCGTTCCATATTTGAACTCAAAGATTACAGACAAATATGTATGTGGCTGCTCGGGGGTAGAATCAACCCTGGATACAATTTGGCCCGAATGTTTTATGGGCTTACAGTCACCGCAAAAATTAAGTCGCCTACATGTTCGTTGAGTATACACAATTTTTCATTTCAATGATATGCAATTACAGAAAAGCAAATGAGAAATGCTTGGAAATCTTTTGCAGTATTTTAGAGTAGGTATGTACACAGACAATCGATCTCATTTTCATCACATTTTTACATAAAACTCAATTATTAAATGTATTAGGGAAATCAATGGCTACTGATATTTGACATATATAGATGTATTAACATTAACTTTTAGGTTAAGACAAAATTCCACTGCCCGTGTAAACGAAATGTTTTTGAAAGTAAAAAAGTTATTTTTTATGGAACATTGTATTACATAATGATAATATTGAACAGCAAAAGTGATTACAAATTGTTTTTGAAACCATGTTTTTTGTCTAACTCTAGGCAACGTGGGCGTAAGCTTTAAAATAGAAGTAGCGTGGAGCCAAAAAAAATTAAAGCTAACCTTTTGATAACTATGAAATGTATAAATGCATATATACGTATAATTATATTCATCCTGTTGTAAATTCTATCCATCTCATAAACGATTGTGTACAGAGCAGAGGATGTCGACGGAATTAGAAAACAAACTATGTTTGATCGTGGTTCTGCGCTATTTACTATTTTAAAGTTATCTATGTAATACAAATTTTGTACAAGGTCAATTATATTTTAAGACCAACTCTATAATTCATAAGAGCTTTCATTAAAATTTACAATCTTTAAATGCATATGGTTAGATGCTTATTAAGATTTACTTCTAAGCGAAAACAATATCATATTCCAATATAAGCAATTTACAATGTTAACATTCTGTTTCCAGCTTTCAAATAAATACATTTCATTAGCATTAAAATTAAATGGACCCACCTTTTTTATAACTTAAATTATTATATTTTGTATTATACGAAAAAATGTTAGGGTTAGGGCGACCTGTTGTAACGGCTTCTTTAATTCGATATATCTCCCAATGATATATTTGTTACAAATCGTTTTATGTTTTACACATTCGACGAATTATATTTCTATAATTTTATTCGCCATGTCTTTTTTACTACTCGCTATTATAGTTATAAATAATATTCTAATGATAATTATGGGCGTGGCCGAGGCTAAATGCATCGGGCAGATAGAACATCTGTCCAATTGTATTGAATCTAAGGCATTTCTTTTATCTAACATATTTACTTATCCACATCTAAATAAATATACGGAAACTACAACGTATATAATAAGACTGTGATATATTAATCACTGATTATCGGTTAAGATATCTAAAGAAATCCGTTTAGTCGGCTATTAGTAGATACCGTGAATTGTATTCAGAAAAAATACGTTATTTTAAATTAAGTTTACATGTGCATACCGGTGCATGGCAATAGGCTCACCAACTATTCCATTTGGGACTTAAACGTAACTGGTGAAATGTGGGGGTGTACTAC
>DWUN01002731.1:0-13245 GCA_018249975.1 Passova gellias
CAGTACCCAACCCGGGATTTGAACCCAGGACCTCCCGATCGGCAGTCGCGCTAGCAACCGCACAACCAACGAGGCAGTCAAAATGCCTATATAGATATAATTATACCCAGACACCACATTACTCGTACTCATCACGCACATACATATTTTTTCTAGGCGGGAATCGAATCCGCCACCTCCAGATAGATTAAGCTTACCACCACAACATGACCGAAAAGCTATACCACTGTTTGGAGAAGCACGTTCTGAATCTAATCTATTACGACTATTTATAGTCGTAATTAAAAATGTTTTATAAATAATTTTAATTCCTTGCTTTTCGGTTTGTAAACAACACTAAATGTAGCTAGTGCTTGTATGGTTGTCGTCGCCGCTATTATCTGTAGCTACATGGCGATTGTTTGTCTGTTGTGAATTTCTATTGTTGTTGTTGTGTATTGTAGTTGATGTTTTATATATTATTCAATATCCTAATTCTATTAAGTAACCAGATTGTAAAGATTATATTTGACTAATAATAACTAACAGTTTTGTGTTTATTTATCTACTATATTTTTGTTTGGTTGTTTACTGTTTTCAGAATTCCTTTGTTGAAGTTAAAGCTGTTATTCAATACTTACTTAATGTAGGTACTTGTTATTTGATAATAGCAATCTTTCCATTCGTCAATTTCTTTTCAACGGTACCAAAGCACTCGGGATGCTGACCTTATAAACGTGCATACGGAAGTTTCTAGAAACAATTTTGATTTCTCAAGTCGAGCCTTTGTTTCGTCAGCGAGCGTATGCTATAAATATGGAAATCGTCCGTGACATATTTTCAAAACAGAATTTCGTCCTGCAGCTGTATACGGCGGATTGATTCGTAACGAGTTTTTGCTCGCGGGTTTGCTCGCGCAGAAATTAAAAATCTATAAACCAATGAACGCTTGAATTTTTTTAATAACCTGGAGCGTGAATCTAAAATTTCAGGTGCCTAACTTTTAAACCGACGAATTCGCATACAATCTGTCTATCCCTATTTTATTGCCTTAGGCGTAGAATTTCCGAAATTCCTTCCTTAGTGTTCACTGCAGTGCATTGTAAAATTTCAGGATTCTAGGTACAGCTGTTTCGGTTGCGCGTTGATCTATTGGTCAGTCTGTTAATCACCTATTTTATATATTATATACATATATAGATATATAAATAACAGCAAAAGATATGGGTCAGAGAAATTTGCAAATGTTTGTTCTCCGGAAGTTCGCATCGCTTCCTTAACACGCAAATACGGATATCATTAATGTGGGCGGGACATATCGTTGCTTCCTAGTTAGATAGATTTTCCAACCTTCATATTCGGAGCTACGAAGATAGACCACGTCCAGTGATTCACACTACAATCGCTAACACGTAATTGAAATTAATAATATACATACATAAACACGTCCGTGTTATTCGTATTATCCTTGCTTTAAATATGTACGATTTTCATAAACTCCCCGGAAAGGAGACGCTACTATTTCTGTCAATTTTTTTATTTCATTTACACATACTACTATCCTAGTACTGGTTGTTCTCGCGATTTAAATAATCTATCGCGCGACGTCACATTATTGAGGTTTTCCTTCACCACGCCCGTAATTTCGTAAAATCAGAGGTGCGTGCTAGGGGATTTGAACCCATACCCCCTCGAGTGAGTGATTAAAGTTCAAATCACTACACTAACACTGCTCGAAGGAAACCTGCGCACCTTAACAATAGTACATTATACAATTGACCTTGCTGACCGGTAGCCAGACAGCAAATTGATTGGCCCATCACGTTCCAAACTCATTTGTGTTATAGATGTGAACCATAGACAAAAATCCCATGTAAGCGCGAAGTGCGAAAAAGACTAACACTTGTATCCTCCACGCATAAATCGGGGCTTAACGGCTATTAATTTCTTTCGTAGAAGCCTTATAACCTACAATAATAAGAATTTACTCTGTAGTAGAAACCCACTGTCAGTTCATTGACCCGCACGTGTAGTCTGTCACGTATGATGACATTGCTAGACACTAAATTGTATCAGGTGCACGTATGTAATGTAAATGAGATTTCTTAACCGGAAATGTATTTTTAATATACAATCTTAGATTGACTGCGAGTAGGTGCTGCAAATCGTCGACGTTTAAATTCTTATCTCAGCTTGATCACAAGTTCGCCGCAAGTAAGTTACAACTTTGAAAGGATATTTCTAGCATCGTTGAGATATTTACGCGCATGTCGGAATGGAACTTGCTCACTCCCAAATGTCGGGTAGAAATGAAAATCAGCGCTGCTAATTACATACCTACTCCCGACAACCGTCAAGTCTGTTCCGTTTCGCGACTGTGTTACACGGCTTACACCACGTTATATTGAGTATGTTTTCCATTTCTCGTTGTGATTGTGCACTAGTTTTTTGGAGCAAACGAAGCCCTTTGCCGTGTATCTCGCTCAGTTCCATATACAATTTTAAAGTTTTCGAACTCGCGCTCGCAACACAAGACATTCCCACGTAGCGGCCAGCGCGAACCGGACGCCCACACCTGCCGGCCCGCGGGCCAATCGTGCGTTGGCTGTGTAAGGGCTCTCCGTACCTACGAGTAGTTCGTATGTAGCTAGCGAAGTTCCGCGACTTTATTCCCCCCTCGACGAATTTTCTCTTTTCGAAGGTGTTGACAGCACTGTGTTCGACGAAGAACAACGAAAACATCACCGTTCCTCTTATGTGCGCTACGTGGATACAACCTATACTTTAGTCAGGCCTATTTCCGATAAAGGTAGACAGAGTCGTAAGGATTTCCACCGGCTCGATCCTAAAAAAATTTCGTCGCTTCTATTTAAATCAAAATCGTCATAAGAACTCTGTATGTTAGAAAATTAGAAATATCGTCCTGGCATTCTCTGTGAACGTCTCCGATTTGATTAAATTACGTACCTACGCATAGGTCTAAATTTTCCGACTTTACATTCGCTACTCTACATTCGCTTTCAAAGATAAAATAGGAAAATGAAATGAAATAATAACTCTCAATGATGAAAACGACCAGAGCAAAAGACATTGGCTGCGAAGAGAGTGATCTATTGATCACCAACCAAATGATATGAACTATAAGATTGCGTTTAGAAACGCTAAATAATGCTATACTCGAATCCAACTGCCAGTTAGTCAGTATTAGTCAGTTGCGTTTGTATTATTGTGAGCATATAGTTTGTTATGCAGACACTAAGAAACGTAACTTTACAGGCTTATTTTCAGGGATAGAACCGTTTATAACTTTTGTAATATTTTGGCTTACTAATAATGATGTTATCATTGTACAATGTCACAGACGGCTATCCTATCCGATATGTTGCTATGGTGACTAGATAGCTTAGACATATAATGTTCTAATCACATACATAATGGATAATTTTACACCCGGCACAGAAAAAAATACTCTCCTGATTTTCATCTAAATATTACTCTCCTGCTTGGGAATCGAACCCACAACCTGAGATTCAGTAGTATCACTAACTAATAGGTCAACTGCCAGTCAAGGGTGTATTATATTATATAACATCTACTAAGATATAGTAGTATATTATCTCATTGTTTTAAGCCAGACTATTCTATCTGAGATTGAATTTGATACGTCTATACCTCCCATTGAACGTCAGATGCACTGCTAACAGCTTTACAGATACCTTAGATGTCCTTCTGAAAGATAAAATAAAAATTCTCCTTTCGTTTGCATAAAAGAAAGCTTCGTTTATATGACATCGACGATCCATCTCGAAAACACGATCTGTAGGTACTATTTATCGATTTTATTATTTCGTTTGTCAATTCGGAATCGTTTGAGCTAATATATCGATACAAGGCGTGAATACGTTGACAAGTGGACCATTCCTTTTTTAAGTTTACACTTGATGTCTAAAATATTGAATTATTACTTTTTTATATATCTTTTATTAATTTGTCTGATTAATTTAACGACAAGTTTCAGATAATGTGACGTCAAGTTATTCACCGTCAACTCGACTTGTCAACGTATTCACACCTTGCACTCATAATGTGTTACATCTAAATCTTTATTATTCACTCTTTTTTTTATTTCTCGTCACGTAGTCGAAAAAGGGTATACGTAATTCGCGGATATAATATTTAATTGAACACCATCAACACTTTCCCGCGGCTTAATTTTCATTATGCGTGCCAACGTATTTCACAAGACGTAGTTGCAAAACGAGTCGTCGCTCTTACAGTCTGTTCAAAATTGAAACCAAAATAAAGCAGGTCAGTACCCGGCTATGGTCAAAGGCCCGGTCGAACAGCTGTTCGGAAGGGCCAGTGTAGAAAAAAAAACAATGAAGTAAAAAAAGAAGCAAAAGTGCGCACGAGTCGATCGCGAGTTAAATGTTCCTACAACCGCATAATATAACCTGTATCCGTGGAAGCGCGATTTATTAATGACGGTCGCTTGTGACGCTCTTATTATGCATCCATGAAGACACGGAACCATATATAGGGAGAACTGATCGTCTATGATATAAAAAATATTCATACTTATTATACATGTACTTGTACTTATATGGACGGAAAACGATAACAGTAGGTAATTGGTAATATCTCTGGTTTCCCGTCGAAACGTATAAATCTTCCGCCTGTAATTGCCTTCAGCCTACCCCATTAGATAACTGGCTTTAGTATAATATTTATTATTTAGGAAAATATATAGGAAAACGCACGTACCCATGCAACAATTCTACATAAATCATATCCCTGTAATTGTTCCTATAATTCATCTCTATCGGCCGCCATTTGGAAATTGTTTTTATTAGCATGCGATGAAAATATGTCCAGTATCGTAAGGAGAGTCAATGGTACTTAAAAAATATTCGTAGTATGAAGGGACAATAAATAAAATTCTATCCAGAAGTTATCGTTATTTTCGTCATGTCGCATACAGTTATTTTTAATTAAAATACTCGTTCACATTCATACGTCACCCTCTCACGACTAAATTCCAATATTCGGTATTGTAATAGTTTCAATATGACCCCTATTCCGTTCGTGCCGTGTGACAAAGACAAAAAATTGTAAAGGCCTTTGCAGACTACACGGCGTTTGAGAAGCGGCGGGTTATTTTATTAATTAGATATTTAATATTCTGCATAGCACCTTCCTAAAGGATGGAATGTGTTGTAGGCTTTGATGTAATTCGGGCCCCATTGTTATAGATTTAATGTAAATTCACAATAAATGTGTTTATTTAATAGTGCTCTAGAAATTAATATATACGTAGGCTTCTACCGTTCCATTAGCACATGAAACGTACCCAAATAGGGTTCCACATTTAATTCACAATAATAAAAACTAGACTATTTCTATACGCGTTCGAAACGTGCTCATATTTGTTATAAAGGCAGCGTTTTAAATTCATGACCCCTTCGGTCTGGCAGTGTCTTGACAATTATGTACAACCCCACTGGGTGTGCGACAGACAAAAAATCGTTGCTGGATGGGGTGCGCGGGCGCCCTCACCTCGCTGCACGGTCCGCGTAGCGCGCCGTAATCATATCGGGAATATTGGGGTGGGAACAGGTCTCGAATTTAGGTTCCTGTACAAGTGTAATGTGTGTATAAAATAATTATATGTCTATAGAATGAAAGTACCCAATAGACCTGCACACCTGTACTACACGGCTGGCGGACCTAGCATGATTTTTTCAATAGAAAAAAAAATTTGAGATCTGGAATATAAGTATACGCTGATTGACAAAAAACGTCTTGGCGAATTGGTTAATCGCCTGATTACAGTGAGGAACATCATGCATTCCTTATCATAACATAATGTTGCTAGTGTATCTGAAAGTTTTAACATCTGACTTTGTATTCAATTCGCTCATCACATAATTACGTGGGATGATGATTGTGATAAACCAAAATTATAATAATAATATCTGGGGACAATTGCACACACGGCTATTCAATTCCAAATTAGGCATTTGAATACCTGTGCTATGGTAACCAGACAGCTGTTAAACATACATACATACATACGATATAATACTTACATAGATATTTTTATTATTACGACCAGACACAGAACAAACAAATGTGTGGAATTGAACCCATGACCTTCGGTTTTGCAGTCAGGGTCTCTAACCACTCGACCACGAAGCCAGTCATTTATAATACTACTTCAACCATATAGTTTTGTGAGTTTCTTAAAATTACATCTGACTCGCGCTATTGACGCATCACTTCAACATGTTCACAAACAGACAGATTAAAAAAATGTTACCGTAATTCAGAATGATTGAACACTATTTTATTTTACGTATTTTCATTGGACGGAAGCGATCATTATTATTATTCTTACTTTACAACTTCAGATAAGATGTGGGGTTGTCGAAATATACGAATAATTGCAATGTACGATCGAATTGGAATGTAAGTAACAGTGCGCGAGCGACAGAAAATGTACGTACGAGTGCGTTGGAGGGTGCGCGGGCGACCCTTGCTCGATAGCAATGGGGTGAACGAGGGGCGGGTGAGGTACCGGTGCGCGGGGGGCGAGGGGGCGATCGGCGAGTTGGATCATTGAATTAAATGAGTTGATTTTCAGAAATCATTCAAACATTAAGTCACAAGGAAGACACAAATGTGGCACGCGACAAATGCTTTAACTATTACTTGCTTTAGTAATGCTTTTAGCTGTTTGGATGTTAATTGAGCGTTTTCTCTTTGGAAAGTGTTTTCTAGTTGTATTTCTATCAATAAATAATTTAATTAATTAGTGATTTTAGAATTCTTTTTTCGAAATATATTAGCATGAACTGTAATTTATCAGTAGAGGTACAATAATGATCCACGTTCGACCGTTAAGTAATTTCATTCATTCAGTTCATTGTCTTAACGGAAACAATAATTATTCGCGAACGCTAAATCAACAAATATCTATGATTATGGCATCGACAATTATTGTCTATGGGCGTCACACATATGCGCACTTGCCATAAAATATATGCACACTTGCGAGCTCAACAAGTTTTACCTGACTGTACTGCGTGTTAGACCGAAGCAACAACATATTAAATTGTACCTGCGGGAATGGGATGGATGCGCAATGGGACAGATGTTCGAAATATGAAAGTATGCGGGCGTTTTTTTTTTAAATGGCCGAAGGTAACTTAGGGTTGTCTATTCGGCGCTTCCTGGCTGTATGCGTGGGAATTCGTTACCGATCCATTGATGGCGGGTGTTAGATTTGATTTTTAACTGTATCAAAGCTACGTGCCACGTGACATTGCCCTACATTTAATTTCGAGAATTTAAAGTTGGCAATTAAACTTAAGTATGTTTCAGCTAATCGTGACAGCGGGAGAGACCACTGTCCAGCTGCACGGTGTTAAAAGGGTTGCAGCATCCACCAGATATACTGTACCTAAATAGTATCTTTCTAAATATGTACGGTATAACAATACTTGTAATTGTGCTAATACAAAAATATATATAATCGTACATTAACATAGATATTAGATTTGTACAGTATTAATGAAAATGAAGTAGTAAACTATTTCGAGGGTATACTTTGTTTTATGACATCACATAATACATCTCCATATAATACAAATGTTCATAATCGCAAAGAAAATACTTAAATTTGAGAAAAGCCAGTTACGAAAATTATTTCAAAATATCTCCAGACATTCCCGACTGTCATACTTTGCATAATTAATATTAACAGATCTGTAAAAGTAACACCTAGTTTAGAATTCAAATTATACAAATATATTACGGAATATGTACTTACAACGTCTATAAAGGCGGTAACATTTGTCCTGTACAACATTTACACATCTAATTGCAAGCAGATGTTTAATTGCTGTCTGCAAAAATAATAATACCTACTTTATGGCGCACAGCACACAACAGGGACTATCTAGGGACTTGCTAACGTCGTATTTTATATTGGTCTAAAATTCGTGAGAAATATTCGTATTGGGTGCGGTTTGAGAATCGGGGCATGTAAAACAAGAATTACATATCGTTTTCAAAATTGATAACGTTTTGCTGACATTGAAAGTGCTGTTTCAGTAGTGCGCATTGAGGGGTTTTCATCTGAAGAGTGTGATCGACGTGCCTTGGTATACGAATTTGCTCCTCTGGCAGTAGATTTACAGGCTGGTGAATAAAATTGCTGTTTTGTTTCACTGGTTTGTTCCATAAAGTAGTGAACACAAGTCAAAGGAAAACGTAACTTGCAAACGAATTTCTTGTCATGTCTCATGTTAATTTAAAAGTCATTGTTCATAGACAACATTTAAAATTCCAAATCTTTACGTAGTAACAAAACAAAGGTATACAAAAAAAACACCACTTTTAATACAGAGTTTAGATTCGGAAACGGAACTCAATATATGCGTGCGCGCATCCAATTTTTGATTTTTTGCTCGTTCTGAGGGGTGTACCGGTGTTGTGTCTCTCTTTTCTTCGGTGTATTGCATATTGCTATCTCGTTCGTCGGGGGTGTAAGAGGGTGGACCCGCCAGATGTTCGAGAGATTGGCGTTTATTTTTTTTTCCTTTTCGTTCGTTTCGGTCCCGAACAATGGAGAATTGAGGATTTTCGAGCATATGGTGAATCCACAGGTAGGTCGGTAGGTAGGTGTAATGTAGATTTAATGGTAGGTAGACTTACCGTGATGTTTCTTAGTATTGCGATATGGATGTGATTGATTTTCCTCTTTCTGCTTCTTGGTACAATTAGAACCAATGCTGTGGTGGACGTAAATTGATGTAATGTTGCTAAGAAATATTATTTTTTTATTCGGAATATAGTTATGTTGCGGAAAAGCCTATGCCTAAATAATGTAAGCCGATAAATGAAAAGTTAATAGAGAAATTCACCAAGATGTATTTCCATGTAATTTTTTATTGCTAGAAAATCTTTATGTTTTACTGATGTATTTTTTTTCTTTTGCAGGTAAGTACATTTTCGATTCTCTGCGCTAAGGAAATTAAGGTATTTAATTTCAGTTTTGGTTCGACGATTTATCTGTTGATTGGTATATTTCCAATCTAGCTGAATGAAAATAATTGATTATTTTATACAAAGTACACTACAGGATTATCACTTGAATCTAAGTAAAATTAGGATTATCATAAGGCGAAAAAAAGTGTTACTAGTCATCTTTACATAGTATAAAACAAATGTCGCTTTCCGGTGTGTCCCTATGTATGTTTAGACCTTTAAAACTACGCAATAGATTTTTATGCGGTTTGTTTTAATAAATAGAGTAATTGAAGAGGAAGGTTTATTTGTTTCCCGGGTCAGCAAGTAGTAAAATAATATTTGCTAACGTTCAAATTGACATCGCGATACAGTATAACTTGTGCTTGGAGCATTAACCTTACGGCTGAACCAGTGCGGTGTGTGTGTGTGCGATTCTCGTATCGGAAGGGGGGGTGGCCCGGTCGAACGACTGGGACTTTGAAAAATTCACACACTACAGAGGACTGCCAGTTGACGGTTGAAGGAAGTGCTCTGTTTGTCCCGTATGGAGGTGGAATTTTAGATTCAACGAGCGCTAGGGTTACACCGTGCCGATAAAATAGAAATTCAAAATGTTTTTATGTAAACAAAAATAACTTTATTCATTGTCGCAACTTTGTGCATTCCAGTACAGCCACACCTTACTTGTAAGGAATCTCAACAAATTGATATTAGATCGCTCCAAATAATATCGAACTCCTTCAAAATTTGTATGTTACAAAGATAACGTTAACGATTAGTTCATTCGCATTCCACAATATTACCTATTATATCTGATGCGGGAGTCAAATGTCTCCCAAATCGGCCTATAGGTATGCATGAAGAGAGTGATGATTGGAAATGAAGTACGTCAGATCTGTAAGGATAGGGGTTTTTGACGTTTGGTGCTCTCTGCTCACTCCGGTACGGATCTGGCTTGATGGTATGATAATAATAATATCTTGGACAGCCATCTCTGATATTATGTTAGGCAGAACCTATCTATCTATATTTGGGTAACCAGTCAGTACATACCTATACATACACTGTATAATTTTACATCTGAACACAGAAATAATATTTGTCACTCGTAGAAATCGAACCCGCTCTCAGAAGTCATTCGAGACAGACTCTTTATAGCCGGACGAACGGCTCAGTCAAATAAAAACTCTTACCCTTTTATTAGATCTGAGTATTCAACTCATCAATTCTGCGTGACCAAATTCAGAGTTTACTTCTAAAAGTAAGTAAATCTATTTTGAAGTGAAACTTCTTTGCGCGCATGAGGGTAAAATTCTTACGAATGAAACCGACACGAATCGTTTCGTTTTTGTTTTCCAGAAGAGAAGAGAGCGATTTCGTGTATTAGTTGAATATTAGAATCTTCTTGTACTACAGTTAACGCAGATCTTTTTTACTATAGTAAACGCAGAACTTTTATAAATCTATACTCCATAATTGTTATCAGGAAGACACGTGCTCGGAGTGAATCGTACTTGTGTAAAGTAGGTACCATTTTCATGTATAATATTTGTTTAGCGCTTATCGGTGACTTATCGTGCTCGCGTAGGCACTGACGCAGTATCGTTATTCAGTTTTTTTTTTTCAATATCGTTTTTAAATATGCAAGGAAATGCTAGATTTGTTTTTTGTCAGCCTACCAATTTTAAACAACTCGGTCTTATAGTTTATTATTACTATAATTATTATTACTGTAAGCTTAAAAGAAAAAAAAATGTTCTAAAAATGCACATTTGCGATTGATTGCATTCACATAAAAAAATATTAATTCCTCAAAAGCTGACGCGATCATTTCTATGACTATACATATACAATTAAAACAATAGGAGATATAGAATTTTATTAGTAATTACAAGTTAATCTATACTAATAATATAAAGCTGAAGAGTTCGTTTGATTGTTTGGTTGTTGATTGTTTGAATGCGCTAAACTCAGGAAATATTGGTCCGATTTGAAAAACTCTTTCAATGTTGGATAGCTCATTTATCGAGGAAGGCTCTAGGCTATATAACATCACGCTAGGATGAATAGGAGAGAAGCAGCAATAAAAAATAATTTATATGCCAGAACAACGTTTGCCAGGTCAGCTAGTCTCTTATATGAAACTAAAAATAGCAGCGTAACAATTGACAGGAAACGAGTTAGTAAAACAGGCAGGCAATTGGAAATGAGATAGTAGTGTAAAAATCACATAATGTATATGATTGCAAATCGCACATAAAAATTAATGACCGTGCGTATTTTCTGTCATAATAGTGTTTGTTTTTTGCAACCTCTGTCTCTATCTAGAATATTTTATCGTATGTGAGCTTAATTTATTCTCTCTCAGTAATCCGATACGACGATATCGGTGACGTTAGAGACGGTATCGCATACAAATGTGTATATTACACGGGCTAATGTATGGTACTGATGGATACACGAGAGTGGACTCTACTATTGGATCTCGAACAGATTTTCAATAGATTTATTTGCCCAATTATTATTCAACTCTATGCTGGCCTAGTGTTGATTAAATAATAGATGTCGAATCATACTCAACCTGTGCCCTAAGATGGACCTTTTCCACGTTTAAGCACGAAGATGTAATCGATTTAAGAATTTAAAAGAAATCCCAAAATAAATGACACAAATTCACTATTGAGAAGATTATTTACAGTACTTTGCTTTGACACTAACTTATTGTATCAATAAATAAAGGTTATCGAGCACAAAACATTGAATAGGTCCTATATTGTACAAGTGAAACGTCGATACAGCTACCCAATTGAAACGTCCTGAAAACTCATAATTGAGCTTATTTCGAAATCGACTTCAATGTCACGTCGTTCACTATCGTTTCGATTAACACTGGTATCACCGAGAGTGTATGCAAATATGACGACCAGGTGCGCATAGATTATTGACTTTTGATTGACCCCTGCCGAGGCCCCGCTGACTGGTCGCAATTATATCCGAGGACCGGTCACACGGAGAGGTTCGGGTTGTTGTTAATGGGAGATTTGGGCGTTTTCGCAAATTCCCATATCAGTCGAATAAATAGATGATAACAAAACGGTTGATGGAACTTTTATCCGAAATATTGTGAATATTTTCGGGTCAAAGAATAAAATTCCGTTGCCTAATGATTCACTGACACGACTCCTCGACACTTTGTTATCTATGTAGAAGCTTTAAAATTTTAGGTATTAGGTGAACAAATCTCTAAGTCTACATTGTCGCACAAAATTCTGTTTTTTTTTTTTTAGGTAATGTCCATTCTGAACAGATTGATAAAACATTTCACACGTCATCTGGTCAACTTGTCGCATCGTCTATTTGAAATTAGATCCGGCCCGCGGCTTTGCTCGCCCAGTACATTAATTTCCATAAACCAATTAATGTATGGATGCAAAAACTTTGAATGCATTAACCAAGAGCGTAAATCTGAATTTTCTGACGTCTCAAATTCCAAAACTACGAATTTTCACACAATCTCTCTACCTCTATTTTACCTATTTATTGGTAGAATTTTCAAAATTCGTTTGTAAATGCTTCACTTACAAAAATTACAGGATTACAGGTTTAGTTGCTTTGGCCGTTTTAGTGCGTCAGCCACCTTCCTCTTTATTATATTATATATATATATATATATATATATGTATCTATATATATCTATAGATAACACAAACTCCACGAATGTGAGCCTTTTGTCCTGTCTGTTATAAATTGCTTAGACGCGTCGTAAAAAGTCCGTTTTACTGCTATCTCGACTACAGAGACTTCAACTGAATCGCCGACGACAGAAATTATTGTGTTGTACAGAATTGGCGATGATCTAAAATCGATCGTTAGCTTACCTTTATATCATATTTATGGGCCAGACGGACGTTTTCGAAGCGGTGTCGAGTGACCAGCACGTGGGGGCTGGGGTCTGTGGAGGTGTCGTGGTCGAGGCTTCCATTTACCAGTTCACTACAATGTAACACTCCGCTCAGATTTAGTATCTTCATTTCGGTGTTATTAAGCTTTTCGCCCGTCAAATCGCATTGGAGTAACACGGATGAGAATGCCACTGTTGTCTCGTAGTGGTTGCCGCTTGTCCCGAAGGTGTCGTAGCGTGCAACACTTTATAAAATAAACGTAACATCACGCCTGTAATCCCCGAAGGGGTAGGCAGAGTGTAGTACACCCCCACATTTCACCAGTTACGTT
>DWUN01002732.1:0-13245 GCA_018249975.1 Passova gellias
GCGCGTCAGGTTTGCAAGGACAGAGATATTTGGCACTCGGTGCTTTCTGCCTACCCCGTTAGGGACCTGGCGTGATGCTATATTGTCGTTGTTGTTGTTGTAAAACTCGAACATAATTATCATAAAGGATACCTTTATTTGTATTTTCATGTGGTACGTATCATTATTTAACTTAACTTGAACAAGCCTTTAGAAGTTATAGGCTATAATTGTATTACTGGCACATTTAACACTCATTATTTACTGTCGCACAGCTATTGTTTATTAATCGAAATTAAAACTTGTTACACTTAACCATACATCAATCTGTAACTAATGTAAATATGTATTAAATATCTTCTGGAAAATTGCACGATGCTAAAACATTTAGATGTAATACAACTCTTTAATGTAAATATAAATATGTTCATTTATGCGTTCCCAGAGGCAATTTATAAAGCTAATGATTGACGTACAAATAGAGTTAAGAATAGATTTCAATTTGCTCACAAACGATACTAATCGCTAGAAGATTTACAGAAACGTTTAATAGCATGGTACTCACTTACATTTAATTACAAGACAATGAAATGAGCTGCAAATAACTTAATATCACGACATCCATTACATTATGTTTCACGTCTATTATAAAATGTGTGTAATTTCACATTTAACAACATTTTTGAGTTGCACAATATATTATGTTCTTAAAAACACTTCAATGGTATAAAGGCGCGCGCGCTTCCCCTTCGTTGAAATTAGTTTTTCATCACCAAATCGACAACGTGTAACAAACTTCACAGTAACTTACAAATACTGAAAACTAATAAATTGTGTGATAACTGATTTAGATTCCTAGCCCCCAAGGGAACAGTAAACCTGTTAGAATCCCGGATCTGTGGCGGAGTAAGTCCACGGAGAAATCCTTGGGGTTGATTCTAAAGCGGCTGAGGGTAAGTTTGTCTCGTTCGAGCCTCATATCCCCCTCATCAATGTCTAGATTTATGCCCCCTGTAAATATATCCTTTGTTACACGGCAATTTGTGAAACGTCCACTCTTACCGGTTTGGCTACTCACAGCAATTTGTGAAATGTCCGCTCTTACCGGTTTGGCTACTCACGGCAATTTGTGAAATGTCTGCTCTTACCGGTTTAGCTACTCACGGCAATTTGTGAAATGTCCGCTCTCGGTATGGTTACTCACTGCATTTTGTGAAATGTTTACTGTTACTTGTTTAGCTAGTCACAGTATTTTGTGAAATGTCCGCTCTTACCGGTTTGGCTACTCACAGCATTTTTTAAAACGCCTCGTGTTCCTGTCTGTGGAAGTGCAAGTACTGTGATAAAGATTATTTATCAGAAATGTGTCATTTTATGGTTCAAAAGTTTTATTACAAATTGAAATATGCAACTACGTAATACCTATACAATGCATATATAATATAGGTACATTTAAACTGACCATTGACAATAAATGTATGATTTTTCAAGACACTTACACTTTACGCGTAATATTATTATAGAGATTTAAAAACGATTTACAAGCAAATAAAAATATTTTTAGATATTACAATATAAATCTGTTTATCACAAAGATAATTGATTATAAGTTTTCTCATATCACTGAGAATATTATTGAAATTCAGCAATCCTAATCTTCGTAAAAAGTGAGCAATATTGAAAAACTTACTACATTTCGTTTAACAAACAGTTAAATATATTATGGAACACTTAAAATACTAGTTATATCTCGAATATTTCTGTCCCGAGTGACTACTGGCGAAGTAAGGAACAAAGGTTCTAATGAACAGCCCGAAGACGCAGCCAACGATTGATATTATACATAGAAGCTTTATGAGTATTGTGGTGGTAACGACAATGAGGATAATGCCGTAATATCGACTATCACGCAACGAAAAGCACAGGAAGTAGTAATCGTAAACATTTTATAGCTTTGGGGAAGCACATTAAATAGGGAAAGTTTTACGTATTCTATTGCTTCGATGATATCAAAAGCTTGTGAAATGTGTGACAAACAACATGTTACAACATTACCACATATATAAAAACAGCAAATTTATTTTACGGTGCTACGATTCGTAATGTATGATATAATGTTCTATATACTAAATATATTAAATATAAGCACTTGTTGTTCACATAATTATTCAAGTATTTTTTTAATATTAATCGTAGTCGTCATCAACAGTGTACTACGCGTCACTTACCGACTCTCGCCAGCTGACTTCACCTCGTCCATTAGTACGATTAAAATAAATACTCATTAGCAGAACTCATTTCCATTAAAGTCCCAACGCTAGGCAGGAATACCCTTTACAACCGGGAAAGGCGTATAACAATAACTTAGTACTATAGTTTCTAGTAATATTTTAGTGCAAATATGAAGAAACCGAAGTAATATAACAAATAAAATTTATGATTATATCGCACTCGACCGACGCCGCCGCTATAGGACTGAATAAACGACGGTTCAGTGACTGAAAAAGAAAAAAATAATAATCAACTTTACAGTTACAGAAATAATTTTAATACAACGGTAGATGGCGGCGGTAAGCGCGATGTCGCGATGTCGCCCTGTACTAGCTAATGCCAGACACGGAGACTAATTAGACTTTGGTAACGCCCAGTGCAAGGAAGTAATTCACTGCCCGAGTACCGACAGAAAAAAAAATCGAATTGTTATCGTTTTATTCGTAACTAGATGACTTGGCAAACGTTGTTCTGGCAGGTAAATTATAACAGTATTTAACTACTATATAATGGATGTTATTATAAATATGAATCTTCATATTGAATCACTCTATCTATTAAAAAAAACCGCATCAAAATCGGTTGCGTACTTTTAAACATCTAAGCATACATAGAAACAGACAGCGGAAAGCGATTTTGTTTTATACTGTGTAGTGATTGTTAAAATATATTGCATTACGCTATGTCAGCAAATACGTATTATCGCTGTATAACCTATTCCGACTGTGAACTCAAGAAAGGGTAATAAAGGTATAAGGTTACGATTCTAGAACTATTTTGTATAAAATGTTAATTTTATTACAAATTGAATACAGATGCTACTATGCTGCTGAGACAGTTTGACAAAATTATGTATGCGATTACAATTTATAATGACATAATCGTAAAGGTAACATAAATAACGTATAGCTTTTTATGTAAGCTTCAACGGCTTATATATTTATTATTTGCCTTCATTATCTATTATTTTTATGCTTTAATTGTATCACAATATATTCCTATTTTGTTTTCATTCCGCCGCAAATTGTTGTAAATACATATTTTAGTGTGTATATACATTGCTTACGTTAGAAGTGAATTTCAATAAATAAATGTTGAGCAATTTTTTTTGTTACTCATTACCCTACTTCCATTATTGGTAATGCGTTTTAACTAATGCATTGCAGCTTTACACTTTAGTTGTCTAGTTGCTAACTAGGTTTGCTTTAGTAAAGAGGTAATGTAGTATCTAAAAATACACGTTTTTATACTAATCACAAAGGGAAATAAATGTAAAAAAGGTTTTTGCAATAAATTGTTTTGGTTCATCAAATCATCATGTCAGACGAAAGTGACTCGGAAGTGAGTAGGTATTGTATTCTCGCGTGATGGGATGATATGAAGCTTGCCAGGAATTAAACGGTTTAATGAGTTCTACTGCTCAGAAGCTTAAAGCACGCAACGGTTTTAATCGTTTGTTTACGCTGGCCATCTTGAGCCAAAAATGGTTCAAATTGAAATTATTTACAACCCCGTGACATGATTGTGAACAATAAAGACGTAGCATAAATAATATGCAAATGACTTCAATATTTACTCGTAAATCAGTGGAGGCTCTTAACAAAACCTAACAGTCTTTGACTCGCTCCGGTGCTGTGCTTTTGTGCGTCTGAATATTATAGATTTGAAATTTTTATTCGTACAATGTTGAAGGCAATGATAAAACGAGCTTTAAAAGCTGACGAAAAAGTGCTACTAAATAAAACACTACAACGTTTCGATGTACGCACGACGTTTGTGTAAATATTGGAATAAAGTTGTATCGTAATATGTAATAAGCGTTCCATTTAGCAGAAAGAACCAGCATCTAAGTCCCGTGGCAACCTCGTGGAAGATGAGGCCTTGGAGTGGCTGAAACCACGAACGCTCCTGAAACCGGATGATCAGGAAGAGGTTCCAGATGCAGTAAGTGTTGTTACCTTGTAAAATATAATATAAAATTAATTAATTAAAATATAAATAAAATGTAAATAATTTGTACTTATAGTGTATTTTGTACATAAAATAATTAATTCTGTATATACGAATGTATTTCTTTATTATTTTTTGATCGTACACGGTTGTTATTAATTCAGGATTTAGAAGAAGAGGTTGGTCGCGTATTGACCACAATCAACCCGCAATGGGTTGCCGACGAGGTGGCTTACCACTACGGTCAGGGCCGTTTCGTAGTTAAGCCCAAACCTACCTTTGGCAAAGCGTATCCGCTCTACGTATATCAAGGAACTGCTATTAGGAAAGATTCTGATGAAGCTAAAGCCCAGGTGGCTGCTGGGTATGGTATGTACTGTCAAGATATTCAAAGACCAAAATGTAACGTTACTTAATAATGGAAAATGACATCGTCAGTTGTGATTAAATGTAGGTAATAGGAAAAATAATAAACATTAGTATTCATTAAATCTCATAACTACTCGTGAGCTAGCTAGGCACTAACCTATCATACGTTTAATATCATTTACGGACAAAAATAATACAGTTAACATTATTATTAGTCAATATTGATTACTTTTTAGTATGACATAAATTTTAATTGACATTGTGAGGAAAACAGGTATGACTGGATTCGATGATGCCGGACCGAAGCGGGCGAAAGTGAAGAAGTCGTCACACGAGGAGGAGGAAGAAGAGGAACCAGAACCAGAACCACAGCCCACCGAAGAGGCGAAGGGTGAAGGTATGAACACAGTATTTGTAGCCGTATTTGTGGAAGTGATAATTATATAGGAATCTAAAAGACACTTATGTAATTACGTTGTAATCGAAATTCAAACAGTACCTAGTATAGTTCTCTCTCTACAAATGGACTCCGCAAGCTGCATAAGGGATTTCTTTGCAAAAGTGTTTAATATTCGCAGAGGACGTCGTTCCCGAAGAGGAACCGCCAAAAGAAGAACCAGAGGGCCCAACCGAAGCAGTCGCTGAGGAGGAAGCTGTGGCCCGTGAAGGCGAGCCCGAGGAAGAAGTCGCCGATGACAGTAAGTATATCCTAATACAATTACTAAAAAATAATTACTCTCTCCTAAATAGGAATAAGCTTATGTATACATTGCATAATTTTATCATGTTGTCAATAAACTACCTCATCAAGATTAAATGCAATATAATTACAAAACAAAGCTATTCGTAGCTTGTATAGCTGTGACTATGTATAAAACATTACGTAGAAATTTTTTAGAAATTTAATTAAAAATAACTTAAACATAACTTGTGAAATGTGAGGGTGTACTATACTCCTCTGCCTACCCCTTCGGGGATTACAGGCGTGACGTTACGTTTGTTACGTTTAATTAAAAATAATATACAAATAAAAACTAGCTAGCATCACTTATATATGGATTACAAATACATTTAAAGTTTAAAAGCAATGTGATTCTAGCTTACAATAAAATATTATTATGATAAGTAGGTGTACGAATTACTTAGTAAAATTTTAATTTGATTAAAATAAATGCAAGAGTAAGAAAGTAAGAGAATCAAAAAGTTTTGTTGTTTTTACTTGACTATATGAATATCACCAATTTAATATAGATAAATTCTTGTAAATAGTTCGAGACTATTCTACATTACTTTTAATATTAGGGTGAATAGCGAAACAGCTCTGTTACGTCACGTGTTACCCCTCCCGCACCGCTCCTCTACTGCAGGGGGCCTACATAGTTATACGCTACATCAATACGTAGTATAAAGCAAAGTCGCTTTCCACTATATGTCCCTATGTATGCTTAGATCTTTAAAACTGTGCAATGGATTTTGATGCGGTTTTTTTTAATAAATAGAGTTATTCCAGAGGAAGGTTACAATAACATCCATTATAGAGTAGAGAAATACTGTTATAATTTATATGTCAGAACAACGTTTTCCGGGTCAGCTAGTATTGAAATTTAATAAATGTTATTTTATGAATAGTACATCAAATATAAATCATATTATTATTATTATTATTAAAATGTTAAAGAATTATTCATTCGATACTGCAGTAGAGTTTGTGGTTCATACTATGTCAATCATAATGGAAACCCTACTGCATACTGGCGTATAGCCAATTCCAGCCGCCTATTAACAATTTCACGTTGGACGTGCAATGTGTTGCAAACTTGATTTATTATAAAGCAATCGAGTAATTTTGGGTAATAATACTTCCTATTATGGAAGAACTTCCTAATTTGATCCAAAAATTCAATGATTCAAATAGCGTGTAGAGATTATTTAGATTATTTGATAACATAGAGTTTCGCAAAGTAACATGTGATACAATTTACCAGCATATAGAGAGTAGACATATGCGTATAAGTTTAGGTAAGCATACACTAAGTTTATTAACGTATTTACATAAAAATATGAATATTGTTTTTGACATATAGAGCAAGAACAGCATGTAGAAGAAATATTGGAAATCAAGCCGCGCGTTAAGAAATTGGCGAATCAATTCAATTTCTGTGAGAGAGCTGCCCTTACGTACAACTTCCCACGGAGGGTATGAACGAGGATATTCTCTTTATTATTAACACAAAAACTGAGAGACAAGTCAATAGGTAGGTGGTAGAACACGTACATACGGTTCACCTGGGGACCGTTCACTGCTACAACCGATAGAACTGATACTAACTAATACTAACATATTCTATCTGGACTAATGTTACTAACAGTCCGATTCCTGCAGCCATGTTACAAATGAATACTAAGTAATTCATATTAACTTACCTATTAGGTAGGTACTAATTGAATTCACAATTCTCACTAACATTTTCTCTCGTATTTCTATTAGAGGTCGCTTGAGATGTCCATTGTCCATAAACGGCATAGGTCACTTGTGACCATTACTTACTCTTTTGCTACTCTCTTTACAAAAAATACAATAAATTTCAGTTATGTTCTAATGCCGTGTTAAGATTTTATTAAATTTCCTAATAATTATTCGATTACTACGTTCCCCAGTCCGTAGAAACTCAAACGATACCGCCACCTCAGGCCAATTACGGGTCCACAGCTCTGCAGTGCATCATATTCGACTTCTATCAGGAAGATTACGCTAGAAAAATGCGTGAAAAGGAAGAGGAGAAACCGAAAAGGGTATATTGATTATAAATAGTTAAACAATATTTCCAACAAATAAAGAAAAAATAATAAATTATGATCTTAAATTCGTAATTTATTTGAAATTCAGATTAAGTCATGCTTCTTTTTTTTGGAATTCCACTTTTTTTTTGCTTGGTTGGATTAATTTAAAGGAAGTACAGAATATAATCTCTTTTTTTAATTTACACTTAAATGGTTTACTCAGTGTTAAAGTGATTTACAGATACGTAAAAAGGCTGCGAAGCACGTAAAATCTGCGCAACAAATACACGACGAGCAACTGGCTCAGCGTATTCGCGAGGCCTGGGCTATTTTGGAGCGACTCGTCAATCAAAATATTTATGACGACATCGGTAAATGTTTCCTATTAAATTGCAAAAGACCTCAAGACCTCATCGAATAGTAGATGAGAAATAGGGTAGTTCAATCTATTGCTTTTAAAAAGCAGTGATAGCCTAGTGGATTGTAATTCAGCCTCCCACTCCGGGGTGACGGGATTCGATCCTGGCACGCACCTCTGATATATTACGTGCGTTTTATAACTAACTTAAAAAAATGTAGTTCAAAAAACTAAAAAATCACGCTTTTGATGCAATTCAAAGTAAAAAGATGAAAATAATAATTTTAGAAATAATACATTGGCGTAGGCACCATTTAAATAAAAAAATATTCAGTTCAATGAGCAAAGTAAAATAATTTATTTTTTTGTATTATGCAACATTATAATAAATACACTACGCTCAATAAGCTACTTTACCTTTCCTACGTCAGCTCAAGACTACCGTTATTGGGACGACCCATCGGACGAGTTTCGTGAAGGCATGGGATCGCTGCTCCCGCTGTGGAAGTTCCAATTCGAGCCGATGCGAAGCCACGCCGTTTGCGATTTGCAGTGGAATCCGCACTACCAGGATCTTTTCGCAGTTGCTTACGGATCTCGTTAGTGCCCTCAACTGTATCTTTATTTATTTATTTACTATCATGAAACTTTTCTTGGCTGGCATTTTAAGTCGCATGGGCTTTTGAAACCGCTTAAAAAAAAACAAAAATCAAATAACATCTTAAATTTAGAACATTCATTTGCTGCGTTATTCAATGTAATGTAAATTAATTAACATTTTATATGTTCAAGTACAATAAGAAGAAAAGCTTAGAATATTTTAACATCGTTTTGTATTCCAGTTGATTTCACACAGCAACAAAAGCAAGGATGTCTGTGTCTCTACAGCATTAAAAATCCGGCGTATCCCGAATACGCGGTCATCACAGAGTCCCCGATCATTTGTCTCGATGTCTACAAGGAAATACCTTATTTAGTGTGTGTCGGTAAGATAGCTAGCTAGTGTTTATATCTTTATTGAATTATTTAATTCTCAAAATTATGTAATATACTTATATTCGTACAAATACAAATACTTGAAATGTATTATAATAGTATTTTATCTAGGACTTTACGACGGTAATGTGTGCGTTTATAACGCTCAACTCACCCTGGAGTCTTCCTATCAGTACAAGTCCGATTCGGTCAGGGACAAACACCAAAGTATTGTTTGGGAGGTAAGACAAACACCGCTTGGTAATATCAATTTTTTCCTAGTTACATTTATAATTAGAAATAAATAAAAATTGAAATAAATTAATATCCTCATGGAGTTCCAATAAACCCAAAACAATATTTTTATAATGATGTAATCCTATTTGGTTCTACTTTATATCGTAATGTTTTATATAAAAATATAATGTATCGCGTAGGATCTTCTTTAAAAATAAAATGGTTAATTTACAGCCGCTAAGTATTCTTCCTTTGTTTTCGAAGGTTTCAATATTCTTAATTATGGTACGATGAGATCGACGGAAATGATTGTATTTCGTTTAATCTAACGAATTTTCTGTTCAAAGTTTTGTGGCAAACTACCTTAGGAATGCCGCTAGGCAAGCAACATCTATGTATAATTGAAAGTATATGGATATTGTAATAACACATTTAGATTCGTTGGGGAGCTCGCCTCATAGACGGGGAGGCTTCGTTCTTCTCAATTTCTGGCGACGGGCGCGTAGTACAGTGGGCGGTGATGCCGGGAGAGCTGCAGGCCACCACTATCATTACCTTACAGTCTAGCGCGCCGCCTATCCCCGGACCAGATGGCACTTTGCTCGTTATTAACAGTTAGTATTGTAGCTTTTACTCTACCACTTTACTATACTTTACCAAAAATTGTGTTACCTCACCCCTGTGTGCCTTTAAAAATATTCGAATACTTTCCATTTATTAGATACCAATATCTATTGTATCTATGGCACTTAGGCATCCACTGCTCACTTATAACACGGAGTCTTGAATACGTTATATGGTTGTAATTAGTATTGTAACGTTAGTCATGGAAAGGCAGTGCGTTAACAACTTCAAAGTTGAGGCTATTTTAGTTGTTACATAAACTTTGTCAAATGGACACACAAAATAATCCTGAAATTCATGTACCTACATACATACTCAATTTTATTGAACTGTAATATAATGATTGAAACAAAGCGTGTTATGTTATAACATAACACGCTTTGTTATGTTATAACATAACATGCATAAACTTATAAGTTTATTTATTAAAATTATAAAAAGAATTATCCAATTACATAAAACCCAGGTTGCGGCAGCTGCATCTGCTTCCATCCGGAGAAGGCGAATATATTCTTGGTGGGCACAGAGGACGGCATGATACACACGTGCTCGCTCAAGTACAACCGCAACTACGTGCGCTCCGTGAAGGGCCACCACATGCCGGTCTACAGGATCAACTTCAACAATTTCAACAACAGCATCTACGCCTCCTGTTCGGGCGACTGGCGAGTTAAGATCTGGGAAGACGGACGCGAGTGAGTTCCGTCGAATGGTAAACTATCGTAACCCTCCATCGTGAATGTTATAATTTCAAAAAGTCATCGTTTAAAGAAATCTAATTACCTGAGTAGGTACACTAGATACATATATATGTAGTCACAGTAGATGGTGAATTGTATACTTACGTACATATTGCGGGTAGCGAATAATGACGATATATATCTTTTTAATGAAACGATTAACAAAATGCCACTTTTAAATACATACGATATGAAAATTAAAAGCAATATATTTAATTGGACTGCTTAAAACTTATACAAAGCCTGTTTTTAGATAAGAAAGAATGATGGTAAGTTGGTCCTATTGATACGTCTTGATGCTTGTTCATAAAACGCTAATAAGT
This sequence comes from Passova gellias, assembly GCA_018249975.1. Lineage (NCBI taxonomy): Eukaryota > Metazoa > Arthropoda > Insecta > Lepidoptera > Hesperiidae > Passova > Passova gellias. The sequence continues at coordinate 10,608 of DWUN01002732.1, forward strand.
TATCGTTTTCAGCGAACCACTTTTCATGTTCGACCTCGGATCTCCCGTTGGAGACGTAAAATGGGCTCCTTACTCCAGCACCGTTTTCGCTGCTTGTACGGCCGATGGCAAGGTAGTAAATGAAAATAGTTGACTTGTTATTGTAGAAGCTTTTATTTAACTTCACTTGTACGTATGTCCTGGAAATTTGCAGCCAATATTTCACCCACCAAATATTTCAAAAAATTAGGAATCTGAATTATTTAAAAACTACTAATATTCTTGTTCAGGTTTACGTCTTCGACTTAAACGTCAACAAGTATCGACCTATTTGCACACAAGCGGTCGTTTCAAAGAAAACCAAGAAACTGACAAGAATCGACTTCAACAAAAGACTGCCGGTTATTCTTTGCGGCGACACCAAGTAAGACTGTGGTAACACTAACCTAATAACAGTAATAGACAGAATAAAAAACGCATCACACACAGCGAAGAAGGTAGATTATAGTCTTTTACATATTCCTAAAGGGGCGAGGGGGAGGGGAGGAGGACTGTAATACATAATAGGTAAGCAATGACAAAAGATCCAGCGCCATATGACGGGAACCAATCGTAATGTTTTCGATGCAAATCAACAATTTTTGGCGATAAATTTCAATAGCATCTGAATATTTTTTTTAAATGGCAAGGGCGAAAAATGGCAACTGTTGGGCACAGTGCGTGTGCAAACAGTACCTAATATCAAAATAATAGGTGCGGCTACCCGGCGCGCGGCCCTTGCGTCGGTACTTCTCGTAAAACGGCAAGCACTTCTGAGAGTAGTTAGCCGTTGGTACCTGTTTTATTTGTTCAGTTGTCTTTAGACAGTTATTTACTCACGTGTTCATTTGGACCCGAGTAAATATTGCAGTTAAATATATTAGACTATTTACTTACAATAATTATACAAATCGAAATAAATAACTTATATAACTACTTATATTTTTTCATGTATCAACGGAATTTTCTTTTCTATTCCAAGTTGTGACTTATATTATGTAGGACTATTTACGATACACAAACAAACGTATTAAATAATTGTGATTAGGCATAAGATTACGGTCTATTAATGATACTTATTTATAATAGCGAAAATTTGTAGCAATCGCTAGTAGGAAACAATCTCAACTAGGAGAAACTTTATAGCTACTATATAGTGGTTTTTGTTTGATGTTCGCTATAAATACAATATTCATTTGAATCCACAATAAACCTATAGTCATTTCTCGTTAGATTGATTTCATGTAATTATATTTCGTCGTTACTCATATCGCCTCCATAGCTCAGGGGTTAGAGCACTGGTCTTGTAAACCAGGGGTCGAGAGTTCAAATCTCTCTGGGGGCATAAATTCTTACGGTCATCCTGTTTTTGTACCACTTTTACCTTTTAATATTTCCTGCAGAGGCTCATGTCACGTATTGAAATTGTCACCAAACTTGCGAGTCATGTGCAAACCGCCAAAAAAAGCTCAAGGAATTGATCAACGTACTTTACAGGTAAAATTTTTGTCTTTTTTTTTATTTGAGTTAATTGCTATATTTTGGCCAGTTGGTCCCATTTTTAAATAGAATCGGTTTGATGTCAACAAATCGATTGTGATTATTCCATTACCAGAATTTTGACTCTTTTTAGTACGAGCACTTACTGCTACTCTCTCAATCATTTTAAACCATTAAACATATTTCTTTAGGTTGTTAACTCAATCTAATTTAAAGTAGGTAATAATTATTGAAATGCATTATGAATCTCCTTTATTATCTCTGTTTTTTTATTGTACAGATCATGAAACTGGACAAATTGCTGAGCTTGGTGCGCGACCCGCCCTACACGACTGGCGTGGTTGACGAGAAATTCGATGACGATTAATAGATCTGTATTTTTAAGATTTATTATCTGTAGGTCCACAGTGAAGTGTGGGATTTTTTTTACAATATAATATTTTACTTCTGTTCATTAGGATGTATTTTGCTGGGAAATAAAACAATTCTTGTATTGTGACTGTTATATTTCTTCTAGTCCAATAGTAAAAATTTAAAATAAGAACATTTACTTAAATCTACAAATTTGTATCAAGGCAATGTATTTTACAAAGCGTCAATACTTAAAAATATTAAATAGATTTTGCATAATCATAAGGATTTCAACATTTTCCATCAAGGTACCGTTACTGAATAAAAAAAAATTATAAAAATGCAAAACAATATAGGGCGATAAAAAAATGGGAACAATGTTTTAAAAAAAAATGAAAGATTAATCTGTTGACATGTTTGCAGTAAAAAAATTACACAGTTTGAAAAATATGAAAGCATATTTCATAGAATATTCTAAATTGACTATATTTTTTTGTATGATCATTGCCGTAATAAAACAAGAAATTAACCAAATATAGTGAAAAGTCTAGTCTTGTGTCCTATTTAAAATGTATCTATTTTAAAATCCTCCTTTATTACAACAAGTACTCTAAATTTTTGAGGAATAATGTAATGCACTCTTTAAGGCAATCGCTGGCGAATGTGATTTATAAATGATAATGATTTAAAAATGAGTCTACTCGTGACCACGGCCGTTGCATTGCGGCCGAAACGTCGAGAGTCGAGGTAAATACTTCGGTTAAAATAG
>DWUN01002733.1:0-13236 GCA_018249975.1 Passova gellias
TGTCCGTCACATGTAAAGATGGCAATTAATAAGGGAAAAAATAATGAACCAACGATTATATACTTTTAATGAAAAGAAAAAGAGTTATAGGCACGGTACTGACACAGAATGTAAATAATCTGAAGGTAATCGTTTGAATTTAGATAATTGACATAAGAAAAAACAATTATATATATAGTTTTATTAATATAATAGAAAACATAATCCATTGAAGTGATTAATCCATACTTTAATATTATAAATGCAAAAGCGCATTTGTTTCTCCTTTACCGTAAAAACGGAACAAGGGATGGATATGATTTTTGTTATGGAGATAATTTTGGTCTGGAGACTGACAACATAGGCTACTTTTTTATGGAAATGGAAAACATTTTAATCCAATAAGCGCTATAGATGGCATTACGGGCGCAATAACGGTATGACGTGAACAAAATAGTTTTTCTGAGCACAAGGGCGTAGTCGCAGATAATAGCAAATTTCAAATAAATCATTTACCCAACACACCCTTATATTTAGTAAACATAACTGAGTACCTACTACCTACTAAACCACTGTAAACCACAGGTTATACGTCAACTACATGCAAGCGAGAGTCACACATTTTGTATATTAATAGACTTTTATATTCCAACAAAAATTTATTGCTAGGATTTTATTACCTGTGTTCGGGTTTGGTTAATTACTGGGAGTTTTGCGTTATCTGCGTAGAAAAATGATAATGGCTGCAGGCACGTCGGGCAGCTGTCAATGACATATATTCGTTTGCTTCGTGTAAATTTTGTGATGTTACAATTTCAAATCAGTTTGTTTATCAATGAATATGGTTTTTATTAACAGATAATGATTGTGAATGTTTTTAGTGTATTGTACCATAAACAGTAATAGTTTCTAGGTGAAATTTATTGCGAATATTGGTTATAATGGAGGATCTCTATTTGACAGAAACCGAAATGAGATATTTCGGTGATTTGTTTTTATGTTGCGACGAGGAATCCAACGGGAAAATACCAATATTAAAAGCAACAGAGCTGTTTAGATCGTCGAATATACCGAATGAGATTTTACGCCTGGTAATTTTCGTAAAATTATGCGAATAACAACGATTTTCAGTCCCAATCAGTAGGTATTAAATATATTAATTATATGTTTACAGATCATGGATATAAGTGTGGCTCCTAGCAATTGTGCGACGCTGAATCATATGAATAGGAAGCAATTTTACTCGGCTCTCAAATTAATAGCCGCACATCAAACGAATATGGCATTAAAACCTGACTTATTAGGTACACCCCTAGATCTTCCACTCCCGAGATTTACGTGGACTTTAAATTCGGACGCGAATATTGACTTGATACAGTTGTCCAATTCGCCAAAGGAACAACATATATCGAAAAGAGAACGTAATTTTGCAAGTCTTGGTGCTTATGAACCAATGAGAGTCTCATCCAATTTATCTGATAGCGATGCGCCGCAGACTCTCTCCCATGATGCCACTGAAGCCTTGAGCACCGATTCAGAAATTGAATCTGAAACTGCATCCCAGGGATCCGGATCATGTGGTGTAAGTTTAATGTTCCATATTATTTGTTAACAAAATATTGTCATGTTATATTTTCATTGAATGTTTAATTATGGCTATAGAAACTATTGATTATGGTTCAACTGCTAGCTACAAGTGGATTCTTGAATTAATGGAAGGTTATTCCACCAAACCCAACCTTTTTTGTGGACACGTAATCTCTACCAGAATATTTGCAACTACACTATAAACAATTTAAACAGACATTAGCATATCACAGATAACAAATGATCTATGAATTTCAGTTTCTCTACAAATGAAGTAAAGCATTAATGATATTTGTAGTTAAATAGCTGATAACTGGTAGCAAAATAATTTATGAGTATTTTTGTGCTTTAGATGAATTTTGTCAGTTTGCCAAGTTAGATAGTATTAAATAGATGTTAAACTTATCTGTAGAACTGAAAAAGTTTAAAATACAAAACAATAGTCCATTAGGCCATATCTATAAATATGTACCAGAGTAATTTTAGTGTATGCTCAAGCCATCTTCTATACAAATAAATTTATCTATACCAGTAGAACTTGAAAGTATTACAGCTGTTTATTTAAACAAAAAATGATTTACTTGTGCGCACACTAGAGCATTTATTATGTTAACATAATGTTTATGCTTTCAACAACCTGCATACATGACACATACCTGCATAAATAACTGTAAATAGTATATTGATTCTATCACATTGTACAATGATAATTATATGAAATGAATTATTTATATTGTATATCATACACATGGAATTTCTTATGCAAAGTAGTAATAACATTGATTACTCAAACATAGCTACTTATCTTGCACCCCTTATCACAACATTTTAAGCCCCTTTTGTTTCTTACAATGAAATAATACTTGAATATCATTCTTGACTTGTATATTACAGTAATCTATCTATAAAAATTGAGTTAACATATGTCGAAATTCTACTGTATAAATCCGTCTGCAGTAAACTATCAAACACTTTATTCAATCTTGTGTATGTCTATGTCATACATAACACCAACATTACTCATCTGAAATATCCATTGAAATCTGTGTGAAGTGCCTTGCCCCAAAGGGCTCTCATAAAAATCTGTTGTGGACCTTACATTGAACGATACTCTATGGCAGTAATAAGGGTAAGGGACATATCCACTAGTATGTAATCAATAGGTTAAATGTTTATTATTATTTTTACCCTATTTTCTTTACTCATTACTCTTTTCTGCTAATAAATCTGGTGTATTTTATTTACCCAAGTTTTAAAAAGCGACCAGGTCAACATTCTATATAATTTTTGGATATGTTTACACCCCTTTATAGAATTGAAAGTGATATGCAAGTAATTTATTACTGTTGAGTTTTCATTGACACTCTCAAATCATGATTGCAAAATTTTTGTAACAATAATAGCTAACGATATGAACAAAGAGGCCAAGGCCAAGTTATAAAATTATATAGATCCACAGAGATCTATATACTATTTAATTATGATAAAAAACTAAGTTGAAATGTTTTGTGTGTCTACCAAATCTCCTGAACTGTAAATTAAAACACATCTAAACTGTACCGTGTACCGGACATAACCCTCCAAATATTCTTATTCATATTGCCTCTGCCTCATATACTGCCCAATTCGAACTAAGTATTTGTATGTCTTTGCCGTGTAATAACAGATAAAATCGCTTATCGGCTAAGGTTAATGCCAATATTATTAGTTGAACATTTAGTTGCGGATAAACATACAATGTATGTTTTTCGTAAATGATGTGTCATGATTGCAATATTTATGTTGCTACCTATAATAATTGGTAATTATTTTGTATTGTTTTAAATATATTTAACAAAAGATAGCAAAGTATAGTGTTTGTACTTATATTATCTTAAGTTATGAGCTCATCGATATTTGAAATTTGAGACACAAAGTTACAATAAGGCATACTACTTATTCGACAGCGAAGGCCTAAAGCTGGGTCACCGTGGAGCACTGCCAGTGAAAGCCCTACCCCGACTAACAGTATTGCCGAGCGCGTGCACCCGGTCTGGGAGCACAGCGTCACCGGTCGCGGCGTATGGCCCGCCAACACCGCCGAAGAGCATACAAGGCTACTCGGTAAGTGATCCAGCTCCAAGAAGCAATGTCATATTTCCTTACAAAGGAAAATTTAGTACTTATTTGGAGTTGACAATTGTATTAGCCAAAGATTTTTGTTTCTTGCTGTTCAACTGTTGTACAAAATAATCTTCGCAGAAAGAGTTGCGTTAAGATCTTACTGACCATTACTATAGAGAACTCATGAAGTATATAGGTGTCATTACAAAGTGTTGTTGCATTATTAATATGATAGATATTCCATTTTTAAAATGCATATGACTTTTTATAGCCGGATTACATCAGACTCGATCTCCATATAACTATTTAAATCAGATTTTTATAACAATGTATCACTTGTGTGTGTACATCACTAAATAAAAGAAAGAAGTCATTCCACGGCTGTGAGTGACAGTGACATCAGTAGATGCACACGTCTACAGAACAGCTGGAGTTGATACAAAGCCCGCGATACAATGCCAATTGGTGTCTCTCATGTAACATAAAGGATAAATTATCTGCTCGACACATATGACGCAACACAAGAACATCTTCAAATAAAGTGTTGTACTAATTGTGTGCTTGTTTGCGCCCGTTCGTTAGCCCGCTAAAATTGACGTGTTTTATCCTTATCAGCCGATGACGCGATTGTCTAACTGTACCGTTCTCTATAGCGATATACATAATAATGAGTGACTGTTTGTATGTGGATTGCTCGATAAAAAATTCACACAACTAACAGATGATTTTGGACGTTTTCGTTTAGTTACATAATTGAAAGTGGTGATAATATTTGTAATCATAATCATTTTTAAACACTATAAAAAAATGGCGTGCATATCCTGCGTCTATATTTTGGGAAATTTATTTGAAAAATCTATTACAGATAGGAACTCTTATAAGTTACTTAATTTGAATAGGTTATTTGTTTGGCTCGTTTAGGTACCGAAGAGGAGTCGTCGGACCGGCACTCTTCCGAAGAGGAGGGCGACGGTGAGGAGGTGTTCGCGATCAGCGAGGCGCAGGCGCGCCACTACGCCGCGCAGTTCGCCCAGCTGCGACCGGAGCGCGGCTTGCTCTCTGGACAGACGGCCAGGTGGGAAAGACTCACTCACTCACTCAAGATTTCTGACTGGTTGTTCACTATTCAGCCATAACACTTCTCATTGTACAGCTTTGATATGGCTTTGTAACAAATAGCTAACATTCATAATTATTTGCCCAGTACTTTGGATTTATTTATGAAGGAATGTATCGATAAACAAATAGAATATCTTTATAAGTATTTAGAATAGCGTTTATGTTTTTTGCAGAATGTTCTTTGAGAAATCGCGACTCTCCGTGCCCGATCTACGGAAGATCTGGCAGTTATCTGACATCACCAAAGACGGCTTGCTGACGCTGGAGGAGTTTAGCATAGCCATGCACCTCATCGTGCTCAGACGTAACAATATTCCCGTGCCAGACGTGCTGCCCGCATGCCTCGTTCCGAAGGTTGATTCGAATTTTTCCCAACAAGCCGTCACCACCGACCTGGTCGATTTGGGCTCAGATATGTTTAGTTCGGGAACGTCGGCCGATTTCAATTTCGCTCCCAAGCCCGAAGTGAACGACCCCTATGAAAGTAAAACGGCCAAGAAACCCGAGGACCGACCGCCGTCGCTCACTCCGCCGAAAGCCGAAGCCCAAGTGAACAATAAGGAGTGGACAAAATTCGTCGAATCGCCAATATCGAGCGTATCGAGCCCCGGACCGAAGCCGGTGAATTTCGATTTTCACAAATCCGCCCTCGAGAGGGATCCGAAAATATTTCATCCGGTCGCCCTGCGAGTCACGCCCGACGCTAGCACCCTCCCTCACGCCGACGGCGACCTACGATCCAGTACCTCTCCGCGTCGAGACGACTTTTCGCACGCGTTCGAACTGGCGAGCCCGAAACGACTGAACTCTCAACCGCCCATGGAACAACCACCGAATGGAACGTCCGAAATCAAATCTATCCAACGACCGCAGCCGAAGAAGCCGGTGAAGACCGTCGGCGCGCTTCCTCCGCCGCCGGCTCGCGAGTCTTCGGTGCACGCCGACGACGGCCCGCAGTCCCTCCAGTACGCTCCCAAGAAGGAGCCGCCCCCGCCCCCGCCGCCGCGCCCTCTTCGGAACCACACCCGCTCGAGCTCCCTCGATCTGAACCGCTTCAAAGGCGCTCCCGCCCCCCCGCCGCAGCCGCCGCCGCGGATGTCCCCCTCGGCGACGTCCCCGCCGGGCCGCCGGCTCGTCAACCAGAGGAGCGAGGGAGAGCCGGCGTTCCCTCCGGACGCCTTCGCTCCTCGGGAATACGAGGGCGAGGGCTTCGGATACAACCGGGACGACGGGCCGAAGATGCACGGCGCCTTTGAGGTGTATCGCAAGCCTTCGCGCGAATCATCTTGCGAGGCGGAGCCGGACGCCAAGGCGCTGCAGGAGCAGAACGCGGTGCTGCACCGCGTGTGCCGCGCGCTGGTGGCCGAGCTGGCCGACGTGACGCGCGAGCGCGAGGCGCTGCGCGTGCGGCTGGAGGCGCACCGCCCGCCCGCCGCGCCGCCCGCGCCCGCCGCCCCCGCCCCGCCCGCCGCGCCCGCGCCCGCTCCGCTCTAGTCCCGCAGCGGCGCCGCGCCCGCCTCCACATCTCACTCGCAGTTCTACGCCGGAGGGCTGGTCCGATTGTGACCGGTGCGAATTTCATCTATTCATTCCGGCACGGATGCTAAACCCCGACTTCCATTTAGATTTGACGCGACAGAGTGACGACGCAATTGAGTCGAGTAGTTCCGAAACCGATCGAAATGCTAGATGGCGCAGTCGTAGCCGGCCACCTCTACTACCGATTACTGCAGACGTGAGCTTCGTGCCGGGTACTGTTCATTACCTTATTGTGTCCTGAGTATTCGTCGTTGTTGCACGTTTAATTTATGTAATCTCATTAATACATTTGGATTAATAATGTGTATCGTTGGTATGAGTAGTTTTGTTGTATTGTACTTTACGAGTACATCCTAATATGACGGTTTAAACTTTGAAGACGATATTGATAAGTGTTCGCTACGATACACCGTTGATGTGCGAAATTGTTTGTAAATGTAATATTTTACCGATCCGACGAGATCATCGAAAGGATCATTTCTATGACTGTTCTTAATAAATATACACTTAATATGATTCTGCCCGCATAGAGGCTATATTTCTTAAAAGTCCTGTCTGTAGTAGATGTTTGCAATTTTTTTTTAAATCATTTGATCACAACGTTCGATTCGGATGTTTTAAAGAGAATCACATAATTATATTTATGTATGGTTTATAACCACACCTGAACATTTCCACGATTCTGACAGTCTCGAAGACTCGTAAGTAAATATAAGTAAATGTAAGGCAAAGCTTATTTGTGCTCTAAGCAGAGACAATATTGATTTTTAATTAAAAAAAAAATATTTCACTGTAGCAGAGTAAAAGTATTTGGCCAAATTGTAATACAAGTTAATAAATGAAAATATTGTTCGTTCTCTGAAATCTACCTCAAAATTATGAACATTTAATTTTGCTATGATAGCTGCAGTAATACGTCCTAACATTGTCTACCGAAGGTAATAACAAATGAGGCTCTAACCATCCAATCAACTATAATGTGAAACAAAAGTAATGAATGCCTTTAATTGACGCTAAATGTGCTTTTATCCTTGACGCGAAATAAATGTTAGACGATTAAAAAATATTAAAAGATCCGTTGTTTAGATCATCGAGACACATGAATTAAAAATGTAACTTATGTTTAAACAATGCCGTTTAATGTCTTACCGTACATACGACATTTATGTAATTGTTTGCTAAATAAAGTCTGTCAATTTTCTCAATATTGTTCAGTGTACGAAAAATTATGGACAAAACATTACAAACAAGAGAATGGCGCTAGAATTGCTTGTATTGCATTCCTTTTGTTTATTTTATCGTAATGTTAAAACGCTTTATTATAGGTATATATTATTAAAAATGTATTGTAATAAAAAAATAAATAAACAAAGAAAGTTTTGCTATAAATGTGAATGTTGTATAATATGCGTTAGTGATAGCTACTCTAAAGAAAACCTGTCAAGCTGTTTGGCGCGAAAGACTTGCAAATTTTGAGACAAATGGTGTTTACACGGGATCGTAATTTGTAAGTACATAGTTAGACGACGATTTTGTCGTTAGGCGAGAAAGTGAACTGTTGCAACACGAACTAACAATAGAATTTCGTTCGCGACTGTATTTTGCCGTTGTTCGAGTAGCTTTTCGAGTTCACTGTACACATTGTACACTATCGTAGGATAGATGGCGTTGTTGGCGTTCTCAGCGAGACTATACGACCGTTGTGTATGCTGAGCTTCGAAAAGCTACCAGATGTTATGAACATATGAAAATTACAATTAAACGTTAGTTTAGTGTGAAAGGAAATGTGTGAAAACGTGTACGATATAAGATTGTTGTTAATGTATTTATCATTTATTTTAGTAGTATTAATAAGGATTTATTATTAGTTCTAATCGAGCAGTCTGCCAATTTTATGTAAATACCTTTATGTCACCTACTGCGTACTCTTGACTCTGGTATCTATTGAAGCTTGTTGACCTCACAAATCTATATTTCGGTCCAATTTTTGTAATACTAATGATCATCATATTTACCTATTTATGTTTCATAAAGAATATACAGTAACGCGTATTATTGTAGTGAACTATGTACAATAAAATTATTTCAAAATTTCATTTGCATTTTATTTGCAGACTCATTCTGAAATTTTGTTTATACACTGTTGATATGAAAACCAATGTGTTATGAAGGCAAGCGATCGCACGGTATCCACTATCATTATCAAAAAATCGATATTTCGATAAATATACAGATATGGATAAAGTGTAATAAAGCTCGGAACACATTGGAAATAAGAAATGCTTATTATTTAACTATCGATTACTGGTTCAATGTTCATAGATAAAAGCAAGTTTGTTTAATTAAGATGATTGACATAATTCATTGCTACGCTCTTCGTTTCTGACCTAAATTGCGCTTTGAAACGTCATCTACGTGCCAATCAAAGTCCCGTCTAAATCGGTGCAGCAATTTCGGCGATTATCCCTGACAGCCAGACAGACAAATAAAATGTAAAAAACGTGCCTTTCTTTTGGTAACGTGCGAACATCTAAATTTAGGAATTTAAAAATATTTTATTTCGAAATCATTGAGATATTCTATATGTATTTGTCGGCATATCGGCATACATGATCTAGTTTTTTTCCTAGTAAAATACTTTGTAGGTATAATTTGATTTTTCCAAAAATGCTAAAATGTACTTTTTATATCTATCAACTTACCAATCAAATCACTCATAAATAAAACATTTTGTAACTAGGTGTTTTGCCAATTTTTACTATACAATAACCAAACATATAATTTGTTTAGATGAAACGTAATCCTCAGTGTAGTAACAACTTAAGGTTCGATAACGAGTCAAAGATTCGAGGACAGTTGTTCGCCTAACGAGGCTCGCCGATTACAGGCGGCGAGTGCGAGTCCTCTCCTCTCCAATTTCCCTCCCTTTCCCTCCGATACATCGTGGCGCATACCTGTACGGCGTGGACCTTTTTTGTTGTGGCCCGGAGGCTCGGCGCTCCCCGCGGCGACAGCGCCCGCCGCAACACACCGTCTCGAGACGAACTCCGCGACGCACGTCCGTACTCGGCGCTCCGCGGCGCACGCGCGCGTAAACGTTTACGATTACTATGAAACTTTTACGGTGACTCCGGTTTATAGTGGTCGTTAACCATGATGAAGTGCCCGGTTACGTTTATTATGATAGTGACCTTCGCCACCGGGATCGCCGCAGAGGCGTCCGTGCGGACATGTGAACCTATAAAAGTGGCAATGTGTAAGAACATTGGGTATAACCAAACGGGAATGCCGAACTTGGCTCGGCACACGCTCCAGGCGGACGCCGATGTGACCCTGCAGACCTTCAGCCCTCTCGTGCAGTACGGCTGCTCCTCTCAATTACACTTGTTTCTGTGCGCGGTGTATGTTCCTATGTGCACCGATAAAGTGGCGTTACCGATCGGCCCCTGCAGGGGATTATGCGAGAGTGTCTATGCCCGATGTTACCCCGTACTGAGAGGGTTCGGTTTCCCTTGGCCCGCGGAATTGGAGTGCTCGCTGTTTCCTGCCGAGAATAATCACGAACATATGTGCATGGAAGGCCCAGGAGAACGTGCTCCGCCATTGGGGACGATACCATTGGATGCTGCGAACGCAAATAGCCGAGGGCAATGTAGAAAACTGATCAAACCGAACAGTTGGGTTTGGGTCAGAGGATCCGGTCGGTGTGCTCAGTTCTGTGACGCCGAGGTACTGTGGGAGACTGGAGAGAGAAAAGCTGCGGAAGTTTGGCTCGCGACGTGGGCAGCTCTAAGTTTCGCGTGTACTTTGGCTGCAGTAGCGGCTCAACTGGCTTGTGGCGACAGGGGAGGGGCTGGTGAACGAGCCCTCGTACTAGTGGCACTGTGCAGATGTGCCGCTGCAGCCGGTTGGGGCGTCCGAGCGGCGGCTGGCCGCACAGCCGCTGGTTGCGCGAAAGACTCCACGATGCCAACACGCATGCTCCTGGCTCACGACGGACTAGCAAATCCTAACTGCGCCGTTGTTTTCCTACTGCTATATTACTTCGGGCTCGCCGCGTCTGTCTGGTACGTTTTCTTTGCATGTGACAGAATCGTATTTTATTTATAAACTATACAAATGTGTAATTCGAAGAGTTCGGATGATCAAACCAACAATAACGCGATATGACAGCGATAGAGATCTAGGCATATCGACAAAAGGAGAAAAAAATGAGTTGGTAAATATCTCCTCTACCTTTTGGAAGCTCTCTAGTCAACAGTGAACTGTTTGCTAATATCTCTAAAAGTCAAGTATTCATGACTTTGACATTAAATGCTGTATCAAATGTTACTTGTTCCAAGGACAGTGTACGGCACAAACGAATCAATTCTTTCAGAAATTAATATAGCTATACATTAAATACACTACTACATACATCTACATTGTATGTGTGCATTGTGCATCATGTTTTCCTAAAATTAGTGGTCACGCAGTAGAGAGAGTTACATATAATTTAAAGAAACTGTACCACTTGAAGCGACCAGACGGCCGAAGAAACATGAATAATAGTCTGCATAAAGACTAGAGACTGATTTTCGGATTTCTATATCGTTAAGAGTATATCTCTTACCACCTAGAAAAGCTTAATACAACGAAATTTTATGAATATTATTCTTTTATATTACTATAACTATCTGGACCTTATGCATTAAAAACTATTCTAGAAAGACCACTTAAGTTACAAAATATCATTTTTCCAAGTTGTAAATGGCAGAAAATGTTACCGTATGCTTTATTTTTACCTAATAACGTTAAACTAAGATCTTAAAAGCACGTATAGTTGAAAATAAATAACATTTCTGTTTAAAATTGAAACATGCTATTGATCTTCAATATAAAACGAGCTAAGTGTTAAAAATAACATTGTTGCCAACCTGCAAAATAAATCCGCAAACCCAACCCAACAACAATAACGCACCAAACTTGGAGAACAATGCTGGGTTCCCTGTACCTGCTCCTTATTGTGTTCAGAACGAATTCTAACTTTGTCGTCGGCCAATTATATTTTATCACCTCTCATAAAAGAAATCCCGCGAGTAATACAGGAAATATTTGACTGCCAACGTTGCCATAAATAAAAAGTTCGGAATAATGTTCTAAACACTGACATTTTGTCATTTCTTTAGTAAATTCCGAAGGTATTGAATTACAAAACCCGGTCATTCTTCAATGCAACCGACTAGGGACGCATAATCAGAGCTACGGTCATTGTTTCTAGTCAAGGCGAGAGAACTAACACAATGACTTATTTAAAAATGAATAGAGTAAAACGAACTGCAACTTTGAATTTCTCCGAGGCTACTGAACACGACTCTCATTGTTTTTTCTACAATAAGTCACGCTTTGAGACAAATGAAACCATCTTTTTGTCTGTTCACCTACTTAGAAGATTGGACCATTACTCAAGAGCAAAAAAATTTGGTTCCTAAGAATACCTCTTGTGTTTTTGAAATTTACAAAGTCAATAACTAAGCCAATAAATGCAAATAAACTAAGTTTCAATTATAACTAGGAGAAAAATGCATTATCCTTTTAGTCTCGATATGGTTTTGATCAACTCAAACTCGTTTTAAAAGTTACGCTTCAGTGACGTTTCCGAAAAAAAGGTTGGCCATAAAGTATAACGAATTGGGAACTAAAATAAACGAGGTCCAATAAATCACGTAGGCGACTAGTTGGTGTACCATACATCAGACAAAAACGAACGACACGAAACGTGGGATGCGCCAGCGTCACTAAAATAATTTTAGAACGTGTAGTAAGTTTTAGAGATGAAATAATATAAAACACTGCATTGAATCTCTAAAGCAAACATACGTGTTGTAAAACGTTTAAATATGAAATGTCATGACGTGAAATCGTTGTCGACAAAACAATAATTATCGTCAAATGTTTTATGATCGATACTACGAAAATTATTTACTTTAATAGTTCTATAATTGTATATATACAAATGTTGACTTCTCATATTCCATCAGTTGTAATGTCATAAGAATTACATATCTATAAGTTAATTTAATATACATTGAAATTGTTCTGGAGGTGTATTTATGAATGATTTGAATTTGTGTAATTGTGTAATTTGAATTTTAAAATATATAAGTATAAAGAAAATCATGCAGATAGATACCTTTACAGCGGTAAGTTACAAAACATGTCTGTGACGGGCTACAGAAAAACAGTCCCTCATGGTTTAACCAACAGGGAATATGTAGACACCGTACATTCTCACACTTAAGGCAAGGAGTTAAAATGTACTGAGCTGCACAAAAGTTTGTAAATCAGTGATGTAGTGGGGAATGACTAAATTGCAAAAACTTGCAGTATTCCATTTCTACATAAATATTTGTTTAACTACAGGTTTTACCCACATCTTGCAAACTGAACAACTTAACTTTTGTAGGGATGACCTAAGAATTTTTTTATTTTAATATTTATTGGAAAAACTTTTAGATATAGAGTGTTTTGTGTTTATGATGTTTTAACATAATCATTTCTAATCTAATCCCTATGACAAAACTATTTACGCGCTATTTACGGTTACGAAGTAAAATAATTTTTTAATTTGTATTGAAATTTAATATTTTATAATGAAAAACAATCACACTAATATAAAAAAAATTTACCTTCGGCGTGTTTCCCGCATTCTGCCATACGAGTATCCGAAATGCGCGCCATTTTTTACCCGCGAAATGAATGCCGTGATTGTGACGTTTCAGAGTTAAGGAATGCAGGGCTATGTGCAATCCTCTTTTAAAATTCCATTCCAATTCATCCTGTCTTTTTTATTTATAATTCATGCATTCTAAATATTTAAATATTTTTTATTGTTGCTCCTCTCCTATTCATCTTGTGATGTTATATATA